>JAYDZE010554307.1:0-13221 GCA_034509125.1 Monilaria moniliformis | reverse complement strand
AACCAGTCAACGAGCCTTCTCTAGACAATTGCTTCATATCAACAGTAAGTTTGTAGATAAGTTTATTTGAAAATCAGTGCTTGATTATTTTCCTTTATATGTACTCACATAACCCTGCATGACAGAGTTATGATGCTACCACTCACTTTGAGTCCACCGTTGATGATGTGCTGAATATGTATACCTTGATTACAGGAAAGGTAAGAATTGAATCTCCCAACCTATAGCTTGCCAGGACTCAGAGTTCTGGCGGTGCCTTTACCTCTACATCTCTTTTTTAGGCAGGACTTAAATATGTATCGTTGTCATGGTGTTCTGTTTAATGTAAATAACGAATTAGATGTGCTTTGTCGTCTAAAAATGACCATCATCTGCTCATTTTCAGGTTCTGGATCTTAATGTTGACTTAAGTGCTGCAAGTGCTGCTGAAGAATGAGAATGCTGCTGCTTGTTCTATGCTTTTATCCTATTAATGTCATATGGATAGAAGAATTTGCCTTGTAAAATCGGAGAAATGACGTCTGCTTGAATGTTTCATTTGTTGTTGGTATAACTGTGACATTTGTTATAGATGTTTGTGGGAAATCATGAGTTTGGGTCTTGCATGCATGCTCCGACCTCTGTTTGCGACCGAGAAAAGCAGGTCTGAGTCTTGCGGTTATATACTCAGGTCGTTGTACGTTATCAGTGTGTCTTATTAGCTTATCCAAGCCAAGCCAAGCCCCCTTTCAACCCACATTCAATCATTTCTTTTTGTATTATGAATCGTGTTTAATTGGCAGTGCTATTTTCTTTCCTCCAATTGATAATGTAACACATCTTGGGCATATATCTATATTCCAAGAAATAGAGACCTAAATCGGCAGTTTATGCTTGATCAAACTGAATTGACACTGAGAACAACCTTATTTGGCACCAAAATTCTGATATTGGAAGCTAGAGATAATGTTGATCTGACATTTCAAATTGAATGCACCGGTTCGATTTGCTTTTTCGGTTTCAATGTAATTTTACACACTCCTTCAATTTTCTCCACTGGGGGTATCTGCAACGTGACGTTGCGGGCCCGTTTTGCTGGAACGCGATTTGTGAGCTGCGTTGTGGAGAGGTGGAGGGACGGATTGCTCGGCCAATAAGATTTGTGTGTGCTATGCACTCGCTGGACGTGCGCTTGGGTGAATTTTAATGTAATTATAATTTGTTTTAATTCAGAAAAAGTGTTTTTTTATTTTATTCATCGGTCGATTTTGACCGTTGAAATATACATTTATTCTTTTAGCTGTTGAACGGTTTTTATTTTATTATTATTCATTTCCACATTTATAAATACTTATTCATTTCATCTCATTTTCACATCACAATTCCCATATTTCCCTCCATTTATCTTGCAAACTATGGATCCATATAAGTCTGATGAGGTAGTTCGTCCGACGAGTGCGACAAAATTTGTAATGTGATTTGCATCGTCACGTTAGTCATTGCTCGTTATTTGTCGGAGGATCGATTGATCCCTGTAGTCCAATCAAGAAATTATGTGCACCGAGAGCGAGAAGTCGTTGCCGCACGCCTTATTGAAGATTATTTCTTCGACCGTCCGCGATGGGAGCGAGAAGTATTTCGTCATCGGTTCTGTATGCATAGAGATCTATTTCCAGTAGTGGCCGGACGAGCTCGGGCGACAAGGCCTCTTGACGCTCCACAAATGTACATCGACGATCCGACAACACGCGACTGACAGAAGTTCCAATTTTTCAACGAGTACTTGCATGTTGCCAAATCGATAGGGCGAGAATGCTTGAGACGATTTCACAAGGCCATTTGAGATGCATTCGGTGCTGATTATTTGAGGGTGCCAACAACCCAAGACTCTCAACAAGTTGCATGAGGCATGACACATGTTCCCTGTAATGCTTGATAGCATCAACTGCATGCATTGAGCCTGGTGACACCCCAAATCAAGGAGCGTCGAATACATTCCGAGAATACCAAAAGTGCCGTGAGTCGGTGCGCGACCGTTGCCCACGCCCAACTCCAAAATGATTTGATTGAAGAAATTTGGGCGCACTTCGCTTTACTTGATGAGTGATCTGCAGTTCTTTTATCACTTATGTAAATAAAATTCAATTATGTAGTTTTAATTATGTAATTTTTTTATTTTACTTATGTAATTTTTTTTATTTCAAATATTTATTTTTAAAATTTTAATAAAATTTATATATTTTCAAATATTTGCATATCATGCTAATTAGAATATATCATAAATATACATAATTATAAATTATATGGAATAAAAAATTATTTAAAAAATAAAAGGTGAGACTCATAAATAGTGAAAATGATGTATATGAATTAAGGACAATGGATGTGATTGTGGGTGTTAAAAGATAAATAAAGGATGAGAGAAAAAGTAATGTACGGCCTAACTAAGGAACGTCTAAAAGACTTGGATTGCTGATGTCATTAGATCTATTCTTGCACCACAACCAACTCTTTTTCTACTTGTATTTGTGATTTTTGTATTCTTTTTCATGCTCTGTTTTTGTAATCTAAATTAAATGTGAAATGAGATATTAATGTACAAAAAACAACAATAAATCGTTAAGAGATAATTCTCACTTAAATCACAATTTTTTTGTTGATTTATGGTCAATCCATAACTTTTAAAACTGAAACATAAAATCATAATTTTTGACATCTTCTCAATTATCACACAGATCAGAATTTCGGTGAACGTGTTATCCCAATTTTTAATAATATTAAGCTACAGAGCCACAATTTTCTACTGTTTTTGGCGAGAAGCCATATATCGTGATCGTTAGTCCTGCACAGAATTTAGAATTTACCCTAGCTTCACTGCCCTCACTGCTTCTGCCTTAATTTACCATAACTCCATTTTGGTTGTGCTTAGCAAATTCAGTGTAGCATTTAACTCAATATTGAGCTTCCTCTTCAGATTCTGAATTAACACATCACAGCAAAGCTATGGAAACCAACGGTAGAATCTAAAGCCGATTTTTTTCCAAGTTCTGAGAAGATCGCACCTCTGAATCATATCCATATAGAGTAAAATGGGGATATCTGAGAAACGGATTTGGAGTGGACGGCGATGGGCTTTCACTGCGTTTCTAGGAATAATGCTGCTACACGGCTTGGCCATTTTGCTGTTTACGAGAGGTTTCCTTCTTACTCGCACGGAGCTTTCCCAATACAGCGAATGCGACGACGTCGTTGCGTCGCCCTGCTTTCCTCCTCCTCGTGATCAAAATACTAACGGAAGCTGTTGGAGCAAGCCTGTTGTTGGCCGTCTTGTTATCATTGTTCTAGATGCTCTAAGGTTAACACTTTGCAATTGCTCTCCGAGATTGTTTTATTCTTTTATCTGTTGTTTTCTTTTTCTTTTTCTTTTTTTGTTGTTGTTTCCCAGTGTTTATGAGGCGCTCTTATTGTAGGTTTGATTTTGTCGCTCCCAGCACATTTTTTGCAGGTATGTAGTCTTTTTGAATTAGTATAATCTGCATTTTTGTGCTTGCTTATTGCTTTCTTGAGGAGATTATTTGTAAAATCTTGTGTTCATTTAACCTAGGAATTATATTTATGTGTTTTCTAGAGAAAAAGCCGTGGATGGATAAGTTACAAGTGATGCATGAACTAGCTGCTCGGAACCAATCATCGACAAGAATTTTCAAAGCTATAGCTGATCCCCCTACCACCAGCTTGCAGCGTCTAAAGGTGAATATTTGTTATTACCTTTGGCAGTGAGGAATAAGTCGAGGTGCATATATGTTATGTGGCTAAAACATCTTAATCTTGTATGATTATTCCAATACATCAGGCTACTCAACCTATGTACTTTATTGGCTTATGACATTGTGTCTTTTTGTCAGTGGGAGAATGGTAGTTGCTCTTAATATAGACCGATTCATCTAGTTACTATCTAGGATATTCTGCAAAACTTCAATTTGATAATTGTCATGCCCTGATTTTTTGTTTTGTATGCAATAAGTTCATCACTTCGAGTGAGGAAAAAATGAATTGGGATTGAGTGTTCGTAGTTCTTTGGAGAATTTTCACAAACATGTTTGGGTTTAGTCATAGAAGCAGTATTGGTAAATATAACATTGGGAAAAGCTTACACCACTTGGTTCATCTGATTGTTGAATATAACATTTTTGGTCTCCTGTTTCATGGTCTATTAGGAGATCTGAGAAAATCTCACAGCTTTTGATAGTTTACAACAAAAGTAAGCATGTCGTCTTCAACATATTACTCAAGCTAGAGCTTCAGTCCAAGTCATGAGAGCAGTAGTAGGTATATATCATGCATTTAGGCAGATTAGTTTCTTACCTTCTTCATTTCATGCAACTATCTTCAATCAAACAATGTCAAAGGTTCTTCCAGACTAGGATGCTTTCTATGAGAATTTGTAATATTCTTTTTCAGTGCATCTGTACTTTCATGAATTACAAAATTTCTACATCAACTAGTTCAGTGGGTTAAGAACCTCCTGATTGGATACATTAATGGGTAAAAACAATACTATTACATGCATCACAATTAACTTTAGATGATATATCTTCATGCTATAATTGTTAATGTTTTCATATCCAGGGCTTGACTACGGGTGGACTTCCCACATTTATTGATGTGGGGAACAGTTTCGGTGCTCCAGCAATTCTTGAAGATAACTTGATACATCAGGTCTGTCCTATATCTGATTCTTACTTAATAGCTGAACGTTTCTAATATATAGTATTTCTTCTCCTTTTTTTACTCGCGCATTTTAACACTCTATTCCGCTTATAGTTGGTTCTGAATGGGAAGCGTGTGATGATGATGGGGGATGATACATGGGTGCAATTATTTCCAGATCATTTTGCTACATCTTATCCATTCCCATCTTTTAATGTCAAAGACCTTGATACGGTAATGTTATTTTTATGATCATTAGATATACCTGTTTCTGTAGAAGTTAGAATTTTATGTGAATTTTTTTTAGAGTTAAGAATACTGCCACTCAAATAACAGGAAATAGGTTTGAAATTGATAACTCAAACGAACAAATAATAAGAATTTAGGAGAATTTTCTCCTGCCAACGCACTGCGCGCCAAGTCAAACTCAACGAGGGTCCTAGGCAAGTTCTCCCTTCATTGGGTGAGAACTATTTATTCGACCTATATTTTTGAGCCCACACAAGAGCCAATGGCTAAAACAGCCCTCACTGTGCGCAAAGCTCGATGAGACCATAAATTTTGTCTGCAACAAATCTTATGTTAATTTTGATTCTGTATATTTATTTGCTTCTGCATATCTTTAATTCTTCATGGCTTTTCATTTGTCAGGTTGACAATGGGTGCATTGCAAATTTATTTCCTGCCCTGTACAAAGAAGATTGGGATGTGCTAATAGCACATTTTCTCGGTGTGGTGAGCCTAGCCGTATTGTAGTTATTTCTTTCCTAGCCATACTGTTGTTTTTTCTTTCCCTACTCTGTTTTCGTTAGACAGATACAAATTTTTGGCCTTAGGTGATTAATTTTAAGGACCTCTAGAAACCAGAGCTTCATTCCGATTCCATGAGACGAATACAATTTATCATGGGAAGTCAATAATATTTAACCACAAATGGAGAAACAAGAGTTAAGCGAAGAGAATGAGAGCCACCTGTCTTGGCTAAGTACTCGATTAATATGAAATTAAACAAAGTAGAAACCCAGCTTTCAGTTATATTCTAATATATCTTTCTTTAAGAGAAATACTGCAGTATATGAGACCCTCTTGAGAAATAACACATAGACAGAATGGTTATCACTGCTAGGTAACATAAAAATACCGGTTCGGTGCAGTGAATAAACAATATTTCCATTCCACCTTTTATAGTTCTGGTTTGATAGCCTTGGAACAATCGAGATGCATTGACTAGACATCTCATTGTAGTTTTGCAAACACCAGTATATGAAGAAAATGAAGCATTATATCTAAAAATAAGTATAATCTTCAACAGAATATGACATGTCCTAAGGGTCTGATTTCTTCGAAGACACTGTTTCTTCCAATGCATTATTGTATCATTTCCAGCTTTTCCAACCAGGTTTTAGTGGAAATCTCAAATCTCTTGTGTGATTGGTAGTTAATTGTTTTTAAAATGCAGTAGGCTTAAGATTTTCAGTCACACATGTTTTATGTTTTAATTTGAACAGCATATAACTCCTGTAAAATAATATTGTGCTTCTATAGGAAACACCACACATATATCTTCAATCTTGGATAATCACTTTGAGATTCTGATGAACTCATGTTCACTTCTGTACATGTCGGTAATAGAACCTGTTCTGCTTGCTCTCATAATCGGTTTTCTGGATTTCCGAAGTCCTATTTATGATCTGAAATATACATTATACTGTCAGCCTTGCACAGACTATTCTATAAATGAGCCATGTACTAATAATTTCTTGCTGAAAGTGCCAATCATCTCAGATGACTTCAAGTGATGTTGTACCAAGGGCGTTTAAAGTATGCCATTCTATTACCACCGAACTGTTGGGGAGTCAGGGTTATGTCTGAGTCTCTTGTGAACTCGTATCACAAACAATAGTATTTTTTTCCCCTAAGAAGTCCTAAAAGTTACAAAAATTGCCTAGAGATGTTTTCTGAGAAAATCAAAACTCCATTTGCCATCATCACGTAACTTTTTAAGGTCCTATATGTGTCAATGAGACTTCGCTCTTACTTTGGTTTTCGTTTCCTTATTGGACCAAAATGAACTAAATTTCCAATGCCAAACAAATAAAATTTTATTTGCAGCAGCAAGCATTCCTTTTTTACAAATAGTATGGGCCAGTAGCATTAACATAGTTTGTAGCATTCAATGGAATAATTGATGATATTGGCATACTGCTGGTTATGGCTGAGGCAATTGTAGTTGCCTAGTTGGCCATTTGGTTCTGATGCAAATCCATCTTATGCACTTACAATCTGTTTCTTAGCTTCCAAGTTGACTCAACTGCAATTTCATTGGATGACTTATATTTAATCACTTCCATTATTTTGCGGGCTTGATTGCATCTTCACTCGCTCTCTCTCTCTCACACACACACACACACGCACACCCATATCCTCCCACCCCACACATATATATAATACCTTATGTAAAAGCCATGATACAGGATCATGCTGGTCATATATTTGGTGTTGACTCTAAGCCGATGATAGAAAAGTTGGAGCAATACAATGAAGTTATAGAGGTACTGAAATTATTTAATTTTCTGTTACATAGTAGCAGCTAAAATCAAGTAGAAATGCCAATCGTAAAAGAACTCATTTATCCCATGGCAAGTTTTAGAAATTCTTTTGATAGTCTTTTCCTGGTGGAAATATTCCGATCTATTATAACCATGAATTGACATTTTATTAATGCCCCAGAAAGTTGTAGGAGCACTGGAGAGCCAAAGCGGACCTGGTGGCCTGCATGAAAATACAATGCTTCTTGTCATGGGAGATCATGGGCAGACACTCAATGGCGACCATGGGGGAGGCACTGCTGAGGAGGTGCTGTCTCTCTTTAGTTTCTCTAAGGATCTGTGATTACTGCTCAGTACTAATATCAGCAATCTGCTATGCAGGTGGAAACAGCAATTTTTGCATTAACTACGAAGAAGCCTAATACAGTACTTGCTGAAGCTGAGAGTTCGTCTTGTCAATTGGATGTGGTATGCCTAAATCTCCAGACCATAGCATTACTAGAGTGAATTTACTTTGTATATGAAGAAAGTTTAGTATCGGGAAATAGCTGTACAGGATAAGAAATAATCTTGTAGGAGGAAATCTAAAGAAGTTGCAAGAGTTGAAACTCAGTTCCCATAATTGTGATCCTTCTTTTTACAAGAGTTAAGTTTCTTGGTGAACCCTTGACCAATTTTTCTATGGATATATTCCTTCCTTTTAGCCTTTGAAATTTATCACTCTCCAAGTCTTAAAAAACGGAAAAGAAAATTCTCCACTGACCACTCAAATAGCAATTCAGAGGTTGGCTCTAATACTATCTGTTCTTATTTACAGCACGGAAGGCGGGTTTGCGCTAACTCAATTCAACAGGTCTGTCAATTAAATTAATCTCGGGATGCTGGTGAGCTTAGTAATAACTTTTTCCAAATAATTTAACTTATTCTAGCCTGTCTTTGCAGCTAGATTTTGCTGCAACTGTCTCTGCTCTGCTTGGTCTTCCATTTCCTTTTGGAAGGTAGCTGATACCAGAATCTTCTGAAAGCTTGTTCGTTATCTTTTTCTTCTTTGCTTTTATTTCCCCCGCTCTTTATTTGGTACAAACATAATGTAATGCTTGTGATACCTGTCATACTTTTGAGGGAAATGCCAATTTTTTTCCAGAAAACTATGTCAACTGCTTGTCCCAGTAATGAAAAAAACTTTTGAAAAAAGGATTGTTCAATTTCTTTTCTGGTATATGTCTCCTCATATCTAAAACACTGGAGAAGTTGTGCTTATTGATGTAGAATCTGAATAAAATGCACTTTGTTCTTTAGTCTAAGATCTTTGATGAAATGAAAAAATTTAATACACTTCATGGGATGTCTTTCTGGAATACTGTAGTTCTTCATTTCCCCCTATGTTTGTTCTAATTAGTTAAATATAATTCCAAAGATTCTGATGAGATGACATATTTTCAGTATTGGGAGTGTTAACTCTGAACTCTATTCCTTGGCTGGTGGTACAAGGAACCAAGAAGAGTCTATTACTGGTGATGATCGAAGTCCATCAGAAGTTCAAAGTTGGATGCTGAACTATGTGAATGCCCTTTGTATTAATTCCTGGCAGGTACATCTTTCCTTATCTTTATACCACTTCCGGCATACAGGCCTGGCACTTTATATTTTTCCAAAGTGATACTTGGTTGCTAGGGTTTTCTTTTGTTTTCTTAACAAATAGAACCATATCCCTGCTGGTTTTATCCTTCATGATATGATACATCATTATGCTTCCCATGGTTCACATTCAGTATAGGGTATCAGTGTGTTTCAAGTTCAAGTGTTTGATAGTGATAAAATCCGTACAACTTTTCTTTCATTAAGGAAGTTTCTTTTGATGTCAGAGGTTAAGGTGGTCCCTAATCCCTATGCATAGTTTTGCTTTGGAAATATCAACGTTTAAAATTGAGAAAAAGGGTCAAATACACCCCTAACATTCCTCTTAGGATCAAGTAACCCCCTAAAGTATTTCTAGGTACAAATAAGCCCTTAAATGTTATTAATTGTTGACATACATGTCATTCCCCACTATTACCACTCTAAAATAGAATTATGAAAAACTCTCTTTATTTATTTTAAGGGTTCATTTGTACCTAAAAATACTTTAAGGGGTTGTTTGATCCTAAGAGGACATTAGGGATGTATCTGACCCTTTTCCCTAGGACAAGAAAAAGCGGCAATGCTGGTTTACGCAACCGATCATATTCTCGTAATATATCACATATAGATGAATTTGCTTAGAAATCCATTATTTGTCCAGAAAAGCATAGCATACTCCTGTGTATGCCCTCTATTGACATGTTAATGATTGTTCTCACGCAAATGGTGGTGTCAAGTTTATTTGTTGTCTGACATTTCTAACTTAATGACAGCTACTAATATGGTACCACAACAGCAAAACTAGACTTCAAGTTTAGCTACCACCTCGATATGGAAAAAGTTCTTGCGCGTTACCTCAAAAAATAGAATTTAGTTTGGCCATGGGTGTGTCTGTTGATAGCACCAAATAAATATAATGAATGCTTATCTAACTAGTAACTACCCAAGCTTTAAAATAGGTGTTAGTTCCATTGGTGCATTGACCTGCTCAAGTAATTTCTTCACAAAATGTGCATACATGTTCCATGCTGTTCTACCTTGATGTACTTGTATATCTGGTATGCACTTGACATACTTCCGAAAATCAGCATTAAATATTTATGTTACTCTTTTCTTCCATAAAGAATAAATTGCTGCCACCCTTTTCTATGACTCAGGGTTTGCTTATGTAGGTGAAGAAATATATTGATGTCTATTCATCTTTGTCATTAATTGGATTTTCGGATAAAGACTTGCTGCATGTATCGGAGCTGTACTCAGAGGCACATGAGCTTTGGTCAATCACTTCAAGAAATATCTCGGGTGGTTTTGTGCCACTGCCTTTAGTCAGAAGGCAACTTGATGCATATTCTAAGTTTCTGGAAAGTGTTGCTGCACTGGCACGATCCAACTGGACTGAGTTTAATTTGAAGATTATGGGAATAGGCTTTTGTGTCATGTTAAGTTCACTTTATCTGCATGTATTTCTCATCAGGAGGCTGGACAAGTTATATGGGCTCCAGTCTTTCTTGTCCGACTATTTTAAGAATTTTTTGGGGGCAAATCTAGCTTGTATTGTTATTCTGATACGTGCATGGAGTTTCCTTTCTAACAGCTTTATTCGTAAGCACTGTATCTGATTCTGATACTATGTATTTTGGCTTTCTCGTTCCATTCTTTTTGCTATTTGTTTCATTCCTTATTACTTTGATGCAGTTGAAGAAGGGCGAGTGGCAAGTTTTCTCTTGGCAACAACTGCAATACTTCAACTACGTCAAGCTATAATGAAGAAGATGATGCTACTTGAAGTAGGCTTCTGTCATCATTTTCCCTTTGGTGATTTTGGCTCATACACATATTAAGTTTGATGTCTTTGTTTCGTGTATCCCAATATCAATACATTGCTATTTGCTAAAGTTGTGTTGCAACCTGCAGGCACTTGTGCTTTGTCTTTTGGTTCCTTTTCTCAGAATCAGTATTGAATTAGGCCAGTTGAAGCAGGCGGTGAATTCATTGTTCTTGAAGGTTGATTCCTCAAACATGCTGGGAATTGACAATGATTCTGAGCTCTGGATGTATGTTGCTGAAGTTCTTCCAATGTTAGCTCTTATTATCGTTGCATATCTACTGTACAAGAGCATCACTTCTTGTTCTTCTCGGGGCATTTTGAAGTATGTTATTGCAGGAACTCTATTTAACTATATGCTCATACTCTTAAACTGGGCCTCAGAGAGTAGTTTACTGAGTCCAAACCTTTCACTTTGGCTTATAAAAGGAAACCTAATTCCTCGAGTGATCTATGCTTCTGGACTTCTACAACTCTCATTATTGGTCATAGGTCAACTGATTGATAGGGGGAGAACCTCAAACTCGGAACAAAGTACAGTTGTTAAAGCATTGGCCTTGATATCTGCATGGAGTTCAACCACTATTTTGTTGTCTGGAAAACAGGGTCCACTTGCTTTCTTGGCTTTGCTGATTGGAGGTTCTTGCTCTACCTTGTAAACCTTTTTTAGTCCATAGTGTATATTATAATTCAGTGTGCTAGTTTCTTCAGTACTTAATATTAAAGCCGATGGTAAGTTAAAAGTTAGCTCAGTGATTAAAATGTTTTCTTTGGCTTATTCTCTACAGGGTGGTGCTTAATTAGATTAATGGCATTGGAACAGAACACCAAAAATGACTCTTCTGGATCTTCACTCTCTTATGCCCTTCCAGTAACCCAATGGAGCCTTCTGGCTGTGTGCATGTTTTTCAGTACTGGTCATTGGTAAGATGCTTTGTGTTTCTCCCAAGTTTTGAGCACATTGTGATAATATGCGACTTTGTAGTGATTGTGGTTTATATTGGTGTTAAAGGCTTTAATTTAGTATGGGTCATAACTAGTTTTTTTGCTTTCCCCTCAATTATTCCCTCCTTCGAGATCATGATGCTTTCACTGTTGTAGGTGTGCTTTTGATGGCCTCAGATATGCGGCTGCATTTATTGGGTGAGTAGACACATTTTTCTTTTTGTTTAATTTAATTGATACATGAAGGTTTATTTTGAATTCCAATCTGTAGTTTAATTACTTGTATGTTGCCAGTAGAGGCTTGGTTGCACACTGATCTTACATGTATGTAGTTCATGCCATAACTTCTTGTGGATGCCTTGCTTTCAACTTCTTCCAAGGCCAAACAATATTGTCAATGCATCTGAACTTCATCTATTTCAGATTTGATGAATTCAACCTTCTTCGGCAAGCAATCCTTCTCACAATCGACACATTTGGGTTTTCACACATTCTTCCTATATTTGGACTTCCACTCGTTGCACAAGGTTATCTGCTGAGGCAGACCAAAGAAGTATTCTCTATTGGAATATGTCAAGTAAGTTTTCCTTTCAAGACTCATAATTAAATGCTCTTTTGGAACTTGAGCTGTAAACTACAGGTCTCTTATTTTCTTCAGGTGTATTTGATGTATGGACTCATTACCGCCATAGCAACCACATTCACAATGCTATGTGTCACAATACAAAGGCGGCATCTCATGGTATCCTCGTATTTTGAGTTTTACTTGCACTTTAGTCGACTCAGTATTATTCACCTCTTACATTATAATACCACTATATCATTCATTGCAGGTCTGGGGATTATTTGCTCCAAAATTTGTGTTTGATGTTGTTGGCCTTCTTCTTGGTGACTTGTTGATATTTTTGTCAGCTCTGTATTATACTTCATGAATACATTCTGCAAAAACCATTACCCTTTCCCCCATCAGTTCTGGTAATATTCTGCTCAGGGTTACATCCACACCTACTGGGTAGAAGGAGATGATTCCAAAACATTTGATGATGACTTTTTGACACCGAATCTTTCTCAATGAGCTGATTTACCTGACAACTTTTTGGAGTTTAGGGTTGTAGGTTGATGTATTATATACATGGTGATGTGAATCATCTACTTTAGAGCATCATCTACACTACTAAGCCAAAGCAAATTTATTCAGAAACTTTGTAACTTTTGGATGTAGATTGATAGCTGCAAAATTTTACTGGAAACTTCATACTTTTTTACTGTGGTTGAACCTTTTAGATCCACTGGACTTGCAGTTCTAATGAATTGGAAAGCTACAATTTAAAGTTAGTTTATGTATTGCTTGTTCATATTATAATATTTTCAGAGCGACGGTGTTGCAAAGTTGCTATCTTTTACGAAGATTGTTAGTTTGTTACAGTTCAAGAAAATAAAATACGTAAGTTGATAATTGGTCAAGTAATATATATTAATGTGGAAGCCGGATTAAAAAGTTACTAAGTGGCTAAACTTATACTCCCTCCGTCCGCGATAAAATGTCCCATTTTACTATAAATGGACGTCCGCAATAAAATGTCTCATTTCACT
>JAYDZE010554296.1:0-13223 GCA_034509125.1 Monilaria moniliformis | reverse complement strand
GGGACAATTGCGAAAATTGTCAAAGTCATGATATTAGCGGCTGATTTTCAAACTTGCGGGACTGACCAGAATTTGACAAAACTTCATGGTTTTTCCGGCAATTTGCCCTATAAAGAAAATAAAATTTCAAAATTTGAGTTGAGGTACTAACTGTACGGGCTATAACGTTCATTAGAAGTTTTGAAATGGCAAGCCCAACAAACTCAAATTCAAACTTGTAAAAGCTGAATGTGAAAGGGAAAGAAATTTCCAAATCCAATGTTCTAACAACTCAATTTGAAGCCAAGACTCATGATATAGCAAATGTTGAATTTGGGACGCTTACTCGTACATCCAGGCGTGCGCTTCCTTCTGGAGTCAATCTTGTTCCCCACACTCTCAACAGCATCACTGCCATGAATAACGAACATTCCTGCATTTATATCACAAGTTTGGAAAGGAACTAAAGTAGAAACTATCAGAAACTTTTTACAGAGGAAACCTCACCTGCCAATATCAATGGGATAATCACCACGGTTGATCTTCCCACAACATTCTTACCTTCCCAAACCATTGCAACCACAGACGATCTGCTCAACTATTCCGTTGAACAAGTACTTGGCAGATAAATCGGAAGACCTGAATATACAGCAAAGTTATTCGATTATTAAATGAAAATTATTTAAATTGCAGAGCTTCTTCTATCTATTAAAACCATGAAACTGTTTATTATACATGATATTACATAATTGACAACGCAAATAAAGAAGACACAGAATTAAGTAAAGCTGAAATGATTTATACATTTGAATTTTGGAACTAGCATACCTCCCTAATTTCCCACATACCAACGAAAGTACAGCCAAAATAAACGTAAAAAATATTACATGTTGCCTTAAACCATTGTTTTTTTCTCTGTTCATCGCCCAACTGATAATGGATGGAAAGTCAGGCAGAAGACATAAACTGTAAGGGCATAATTGTTGCTTAAAGTCAAGCAACAATTTGGTGTGGCTATTTGTCCATATAATGGGTGTTATATCTCCTGCTGAGTTTCATTTTGTCCATATAATTTCGTAACGGCACAAATCGGTGTAGCTATTTGTTACTCTACATAGAGTATATTGCAGAACTTAAAAAAAAAACTTACAGCGGGCAAAGCCAAGAACTTTTGTTCTTTGTATCTTTAAAGGTTACATGCACGGAAACCTTTGTAAACCAACTTGAGAGTTTAAGCCTTGACATCTGCAAACAGGAGAAAGGACACAATGAAGGATTGATGAGCAATCTGGGTAAGAATAGGATTAAGTATAACCTATAAGTACGTGAGAGTATAATCAATTACCGGTTATATAATGTCAAAGCATAACAAACAATAGCTGATTAGTAAATGAGCACCATTAGGATGATAAACCTATCAAAAGTGGAAAGGCCAACCTTAGATATGGTCCTGACCAATAGAGTCGGGTTGTGAGAATGTAACTCATTACATTGTCACCGACCTTCAAAATCACAGCATGTATTTATCCTTGAGCACTCTCTTGAAACTTATAAGATGCGACAAAAAGAAAAAGAACTTGTCTTTTTGCCCCACCACTATGAAACTACATCCAGAGAGATTTTACTACTTCCAGGTAACTTTACAAGTCCTTTTTCCAACATTTTTTCCCTCACAAATTTAACACCATCCCAGTTGCCTGATGCTGCATGCATACTGGAAAGCAGCACATAAGGAGAAGAATCATGTGGTTCCAACTCAAAAAGCTTTTCAGCAGCACGCTTCCCCCTCGCATCATCCCCCTGCAATCTGCATGCGTTAAGATAAGAAGCCCATATCATAGAGTCGGGCTCAGATCCTAGGTTGTCGATGAATTTCTCTGCCTCCTCAAGAAAGCCCCAACGCCCGAAAAGATCAACCATGCACGCCCAGTGATCTCTACGTGGTTTAACCCCATAAAGGCTTGTCATGCTATCATAAATTTCTTGACCTTCAGGTACCATTCCTGCATGACTACATGCAGTTAGAACACCAAGGAAAGTGACTGCATCTGGTTCTATATTTGCCTGCTTCATCTCATCAAAGATCTTCAGGGCATCTTCTGCATAACCATTTTTCCCATATCCAACAATCATAGAGTTCCATAAAATTATATCATTCTTGCAAATCATTTCCCGGAAGACTTGGGCCGAACTTTTAATATCCCCACATTTAGCATACATATCCACGAGAGCGCTTCCAGTCAACTCATCTTTATCATAACCTATATGAAAGATGAAAGAGTGGATTTTCTTACCATCCTCTAAAGAAGTTAAAGCTGAGCATGCTCTCAAGACACTACAAAATGTCGCTTGGTCTGGCATGGCATTATGACATCGCATTTCATGGTACCAAAGCAATGCCTCTTCATAATGACCATTTTGAGTGCTTCCTGATATCAAGACTGTCCACAATACCGTGCTTCTCGGATGAGGAAGCTCAGAAAAGAAACCAATAGCTTCAGTATTTCTTTGATTATTGATGTACATTCCTAAGAGCGAGACAGCTAAAAATTCGTCACTAAATGGAAGGCCAACTTTCAGGATAAAACAGTGGATTTGCATCCCAAAATACAAATCATTGTTATCGGAACATGCCTCCAGAAGGGTAGCAAAAGTGACTTCAGAAGGTTGCAGTCCCTCAAGGAGCATATACTTAAAAGTATTTGCCGCCTCAGCTAAGCTAAATTGAGCATGACCAGAAATCAAAGCATTAACACAAATCACACTTTTCTGGGGCATGGAAGAGAATACTTCAGATGCACTGTCAACTACTCTGCACTTGCAATACATGTCAACTAGTGAGCTTCCAGCATAAATGGCTTTTTCTAGACCATACTTGTGCATAAAACAATGTATCTGCATACCCTTGCAAAGATCTTTAAGCTTTCCCACAGCACTAAGAATGCTGGCTAAGGATACCTCATCAGGTGCAATCCCCTCTGACATCATCTGGCGAAACATACAAAACGCTTCTTCTTCTTCCTCCTCCTGCACATAACCCACAATGATTGCATTCCAAGAAACATTATCTCGATTCTTGATTTTCTCAAATAGTTTCCTCGCATTGAGTAGAGCTCCACATTTGGCATACATATCCACTAATGCATTTTGCACATATAAGTTTCTTCCAAATTCATTCTTGGTTATATATGAATGTAACTTGCGACCCATATTGATATCCCCCATATATGCACAAGCACTCAGTAGACTAGTATGGGTATATTCATCAGGTCGAAATCCAGAAATCATCATACTTACAAATAACTTGAATACTTCATGAGCATGCCCATTCTGAGCATAGCCCCCAATTAATGCATTCCACAACACCTCATTTTTCTCTTCTGAATCATTAAAGACTGCCATCGCAGCCTCCATCTTCTGACATTTGGCATACATATTAACCAAAGAGCTCCCTGCATATACATTAGAGCTAAGGCCACGCTTCAGTGCCCAAGAATGGACCTGCAAGCCATATGTAAGGTTAGCCACAGTGGCCATTGCTCTTAACACGCTTCCTAGCGTCGAACGTGTTGGCTCAACACCAGCACTAACCATATTCTTGAACAGTTTGATGGCCTCTCCTTCATTACCCCCTTTTACATGACCTGAAATCATAACGTTCCATGCAACGACATTTGGGTTACGCATTTGGGCGAACAGACGACAAGCATCCTCAAGCCTTCCTCGCCCCACAAATGTGCTTAAGACAGTCACAAGTACTACATCATCGGGCACATGACCTGCTTTTTGCATCAGCTCGAAGACTTTCAATGCCTCACCAAGCATACCAGCTTGAGCAAGCCCTGAGATCATTGAAGTCCAAGCAACTTTATCCGGGTACACTGCAACATCAAATATCCTCTTGGCAAATGACAAATAACCACATTTTGCATACATATCAATTAACGCACCCTCACAATATGGGTCGGTTTCAAACCCTAACTTGATAGAAGCACAATGTGTTTGCTTCCCAAGATCTACATCCATCAACTTAGCACAAGCTGACAAGACAATCGCAAAACTAAACTGATTCCCTGCCACCCCAAAACTCCACATCGAGACAAAGTCCTCCAGCACGTCCCCAAACAACCCTTTACGCGATTTCATACTCATAATTGAATTCCAAGCCAATTCACCCCTTTTCTCTAGGTGCAAAAATACCTTTCTTGTGTAATCCATGTGGCCGCATTTGGCATACAAATCCAAGATAGAGTTCCCCAATTCCCTTTCTGACGATATACCGAATTTCAAGCTCTGGGCGTGAATCGCTTTCGCCGCCTTCAATGAAAAACTTAGTTTTTCGGGAATTCTGTCGAACAGTTTGCGGGTTTGGATCTTCTTGCATTCCCCCAAGCATATCTCTAACAGATATTTGTAAAAGTTGAGTTCTTGAGACGGAGATTGACGAACTCTTGTATCATTTGCGGGATGCGAACATGAATAATTTGGGTTTAGTCGCTGGGGCCTGATCTTGTTATATCTTGCTAGCATTTCATCGGCTAACTGTAATATAACTTTGAAATGAGATAGACTAAATTATTGAATGAATGAAATATTTCATATATTTTTGTACCATTCAGCCGACTCAGGAATGGACCATCTTCTCCATTCGCGAGCAGATTTGATGTACTTTGGGTAACGCCACTCTCTATCTCTTTGCCGCGAAAATATTCCGTCGCTCAAGTTCAGATGTGGTGTTGAAATGGATTGCGAATTTCGAGCCGGGCCGTTTTGAAGTGGGCCGAATTGGAACCCAATACGAAAAATAAGTGTGATTCGAAAAGACCACTTTTATATTTAACCCAAATCTTTTGTATTTTGAGGAAGCTGATCATCACACTCAACAGCTACTTCCTTTTATCTCTTTAAATAAGTTTTTTGGATTAATTTCAAACTATATGTTCTAACCAGTATTGTCTCTAGAGTGACTTGCTTACAAAATTAAAAATAAGTGAGAGTGATTAGGTTTGATCTATAATCTAACATTCTAGATATTTGATGATGGAGCGAACATTAAGTCTTCTATTCTAGGATTTTTTTTTAATAATATAGGCTAACAAAATAAGGCTTTTTAGTATTTCAATGAATAATCAAACTTATTTTTCTGTAAAAAAGAACTTATTCTTTGGTACCGTGATCATGTCATAAATTAAGATTAATCGCTTGAAATATCGATACAGTAAATCGTTACCGAAATTTCGGATATCCAAAGCCAAAATTACTCAAAAAATCCTTTATTGTTGTCGAACTACTAGGGGTGTTCGGTTTACCAATTAGCAAAGCGATAATCCGAATACCATTCAGTTAAACCAAATTACCCAAATTTAATTTCTTTTTTTCAAATTTTCATTCAGTACAAAATTCCAAAAAATCCTGTCAATTAGTTAAAAAAGGAACGAAACATCAAACAAGTAAAAAGAAAACATAATTAATGAACCACAAAAATTAGATAGTAGGCTGCCAATTTTATAATCATGATTCTTAATCAATCAATTTCCCAATTAGATAGTTGGACATCCCTAAATAGAAACTATGATTAGAGGCAAAAGAAATTGACCTAATCAGTGCCCCAATTTAGACTCGCGCGACACGATGGAGGGTGCATGGCTAGGTGAGGGCGGAGGGTGAGTGACGACTGGGTGCGGGTGGAGTCAGACGACGGTTGGGCGGAGGGCCGGTGGCCGAGGGCAGGCAAGGCAGCTCGCAGTCGTAGAGGTGTTGCGGCAATGGGACGAGGCGGCCAGGCGTGCAACGGGGCGAGGTGGCTCGCCTGCACGGAGGAGGGTGACAGGCTATTAGCATATATGAAGATGAGGCTAGTTGAAGAAGCTAAGGAGAAATAGAAGTCCAGAAATTCACAGGAACTCAAGAAGATGACGAAGGCAAGAAGAAACGCAACAGCTATAATAATAAAAGCATGTTCTCTTATTTGTTAGCAGAAGCAGTTAGGTTGTTAGTTAGTAATTGCCACGTCAGCTGTTTGTTCAGGGCGGTTTATCACAACCGTTTGGCAGCTGGATATAAGCTGCATTTGCATTTCATTTCTGAGTATTCTTGTACTATGAATTGTACGTATAGAGGGGACACTATATAGATTCCGATGAGTCTTAAGTGTATATTCTCCTGAGTTGTATCTTTCTGATTGTAAGTTATGATCATCATCAATAAAATTCTGTTAAGTTCTATCATGGGATATCAATGTCGGTCAATATATTCTAAGTGCAATCAATGATATCAGAGCGGCCAATCCTTGGCCATGGCAAAGATAGCAAGACGCATGAATTGGAGAGGCGTATGAGAGATATGTTCTGTGATCTCAATTAGAAACACGAAGAAGTGCACCAACAATCGCACATTCAATTTGAGCAATCAGACGTTCGTTTTGCGGATAGTTCAATTACTTTGTCATATGGGAGTGTGAAGTCAAGGAATAACAGCAGTCTATGAATCCGGCCGTGAATCACATGTGGAAGAAGATGATCCACTTGCTGATCTATTAAATCTCAAACATGTATCAACTCTTCGACACAATATCACCGTTTTTTATGAGTTATATCCTAAGTTTGGGATAGAAGAAGATCAACCGGTGATTTTGTTTTTGTCTAGGTTAGTAGAGGAACTGCAAATGTTAGTTAGAATGTTTAAACCCAAAACTTTAGCCGATTCATATGCTCTTTCTAAGCTACTAGATTTTACACTGACCAGCGAATTATCTGCGTTATATGAGAATGATGAACGGAGTAGTAATTTTAGGAGATATGAGGAATCAAATGAGAATTCGATTCTAAGCGTGTTTAGAAACGACTATGATGAGGCCAAGAAATCGTCAAGTCTTGTTCGCAAATTGAATGATGTGGGTAACTTGGAGAAATTGGAGGGCGATCGATATAAAAAAGCTTTAGCTGGTGATTTTGATAACTTGGGTAGTTTGACTAGAAACAATGATGAATCAATGGGTTTGTGAGTTAATTCAAAAGAAGTGAGGGCATGAGAGTAATTGGCAAAAAAAATGGTGGAGATATGTTGTTGATATCGAAAGATTATGGAGAATCTTGTGATATGGATAAGGAGTTTATAGTCTTGATAAATGAAGAAAACGATGTTTCTAGAGATGTTTTGATGGGAGATTAAGGGAATTGCGTTGTGTGGAGTAGGCTTAAGGATACGAAGATTGCATGTTAGAAGATGATTGAGTTTTTTAGTGCAAGTGGAAGAGGCAATAGTGTGAAAAGAAATTATTTTCAAGAGGTGTTTCCGCGGCAAGAAAAATTAGTTGATAACTATCAGTCATTGATGAGAGTGTCAACTTGGTTTAGTAAGCCCAGGATGAAGATAAAGCTTGAAGAAAATACTAGAAGTGTGGTTAACTCGTGGCCTATCTCTCACATACTAGAGGTTTATCCTCAAACCATTCTAAAGCGTCGTATGGCTCGAGACCAGTGGCTCATTGCTTGGTGGAATTTCTCTCCCACAAATGCCACATGAGAGTTCGAAGATGAAACTGAAGTGCGCTTTCCAGCCTTCCTTGCGGACAAGGACGCTTAAGGGAGGAGTATTTTTAGCATATAATGAAGAAGAAACTAGTTGAAGAAGCTAAGGAGGAATAGAAGTCCAAAAATTCAGAGGAACTCATAAAGAAGACGATGGCAAGAAGAAACGTAACAGCTATAATAATAAACATGTGTTCTCTTATTAGTTAGCAGAAGCGATTAAGTTGTTAGTTAGTCATTGCCACGTCAGTTGTTTGTTAAGGGCAGTTACTCACAACCATTTGGCAGGCGGATATAAGATGCCCTTGCATTTCATTTCAGATTATTCTTGTATTGTGAATTGTACGTATGGAAGGGACACTCCATAGATTACGGTGAGTCTTGAGTGTATATTCCGGTGAGTTGTATCTCTTCGATTGTAAATTTCGATCATCATCAGTAAAAATTGCTTTGAGTTCTATCATGGGATATTAATGTCGATCAATATATTCTAAGTGCTATCACAGGTTAATGACAGATGGCAGGTGGGCGGCGCGCCAAGGGGTGGGTGGCTCCACATGCAGCGAGGTAGAAAGATATAGAGTAAGAGAGACTATAGTTGAGCTCATATTTCTTTTTACAGTTTCAAAAATGTAAGTGTTAAAACATAAAAACTAAAATATACTTTTTATCTTTCTAAACTTTTATTTAATTAGAAATTTAGAAATATATATATATATATATAGATCTAATGGACACAATTGCAACACGTGGCACATTATTTTATTAATTTAAATAGACGAATGGTACAATAGTAATTATGCAGTTGTCCACGTCTAAGACACCTGGATTTCATGTGATTATGCGTGATTAATAAGGGAAAATGAATATGGCAATATATTGTGGAGATATGTATGTAGATTACAAATTTTGTTATGGTAATTATCAGATATGACAATATTTGGATTATGGTTAATAATACATTCTTCGTGTGATAATGATACCTTATTTCTTTGATTCATTCTTCTTCTTATAATGATACATTCTTTTACTGATAACAACACATTCTTATTCTGATAATAATACTTTATTCTACGATTATTGATATTTTTGTCCTATTAATGAAAATGATATCTATAGGTTAAGTTAATGATATAATTCTACACATATGATGATAATTGCATCGTATGTTAATGATACAGTGGTACTAAAAATTATCTATAGGTGATTTATGTCCACACATAATGATGTGGTTAATGATGATTAATGATATATTCGTCTACGATTACTGATAACTTCTTATGCCGACAATGATTTGTGGGATTTTTTCGTAGATATGTGGGATTGTTCATCCCATAATTGTGATGTAATTTTTGGTTATAAAAAAACTGAAATATATGGAAGGAGATTTGATTGATTATGGATTCCGATTTTATAGAAAAATACTGTGAGTTATGGGTTATTCATGTCCAAGCATAATGATATAGTTGATGATGATTAAAGATAACTTATTCTACCGATAATGATTCATGAGATTTTTTTGTAAATATGTGGGATTGTACAATCCCATGATTTTCAAATTTTTCCTTAAATAGTGGGATTTTTTGTACAATTATACCCTTTAATGATATTTGTGTTAAGCAATAATGATACGTTTTTTTCTATAATCTAGTCCGTCCAATTCGAGATCCTAGGACGTATATTAGTTTTTAGTTATGCATCTAAGATGTGTTCTCATTCTAACGCACCCATATATATATATATATATATATATGTACTAATATCATAACACCTACATAGTGCATAACAAAGACTATAATTTAACCATTAGATTACAGAATCTACGGTCATTAATAAGCAGAAAATAATCTATGCACGTGTCATTAGTAAGAAGAGCAGTAATCATTAAAAGGGTAAATAAGTAAAATAATGTTACACGTTATAAGCAAAAAATGGTAGTTGCAGATTTATTGGGGAGGTAAACCGAATGATTATCTCTAGTATCATTAATGCATATCCTCTGCCATATCTACAAAGTAAACCAAACGTTCTGCCTTCTCACTATCATTAATGCATATCTTCAAAAATTCATCCACTCACTATATGAACAACCGAAAAGTTTCCGCATACTCAAAACTCTCCCTTCATCTCAACTGAAAAATTTGCTACTTTGAACTGAGATCAAGATATAGTGAAAATGTTAGCCACAAAGCTTCAAACGTAGACAAACTGCCATCTTCGAGGGGTAAGTCACTACATCATTATAGATACATTTGTCCCTTTGGATGATATTTGAAAAATATACAAACTGCATGATAGAGTTAAAAAAAAAACAAACTGCATAATATGATTTTGTTAAAATACAAACTGCATGATGTTTAATGATTTTGTATTATATGATTTACTTGTTTAAAGATCTGCATTCGTCCTTGTAATAATGTTAATATTTGTTTTTAGTGATCTAATTTAGTGTTTATAAATCTGCTTCGTATTAACAAAGTATTTATGTTTAATGATTTTCGTGTATTATATTAGATACTTGTTTAATGATCTTCTTTGACGCATGTAATAATATAGAGTTTGGTATTTAATGATCTTATTTGCAGCTTGTATTATATGAACAACCGAACATTTGCTGATCTTCTTTGCTTCTTATCACTACGCTGATTTACTAGTTTAATGATCTGCTTTGGTACTTGTAATAATGTTTATACTGGTTTTTAATGATCTTCTTTGGTGCTTATTCATAATGTTTTGAAGACATCGTTTCGAATATTTTATTGGTAATGGTTGATTGTTACAGGAAGTAAGCGTCTCCGTAAGCCGGCAGATGACGACTTCGATAGCGACGTTCCAATAATAAAATTATTGGAGAGACAGCGTGTGCGCCTGGCTGAGAAACCACCACAACCACCTCTCGCCAGAGTATTGGTTAGGAGAAGCCCGACATTCTTCGTAAAGCTTATTAACGAACTGAATGGCAAGCAATTGCAAGCAGTCCGCGAGATAGGGTTTGAAGGTTTGATCCACTTCGCAGTTAAGGAAATACCGGGAAGGTTGGCTTGTTGGCTTATTGGCTTCTGTCTAGGTTCGAGCCAATTACATACAGCATAAAATTAGCGAGCTCCCGCAGGCTTCACATAGGCGAAGAAGACGTGCATTTGACATTTGATTTCCCTCGAGGGGATATAAAGATGGAACGGAAGAGAAGACAGAATAACATCAAACTGCTTGATGATATAGCCGTAGGATCTGCTAAGGGCAAATATATGATGTCAGCTAAATACGTATCTGAACAGATGATGAAGGACACAGATAGTGGAATTTGGTTCAAACAACTTTTTTTAATTCTGGTGGAGCATGCATTAATAGAAGGGACGGCGGATGCCTACGTTAAGCCAAATATCCTAGACTACATAGACAATGTGACTGATGTTCGGAGATATAACTGGTGCGCTTACCTAATTGATATACTACAAATATCTCACAGCACCTGGAATGATAAACCTACTACACCTTATACCGGACCACTGGCGTTCCTAGTTGTAAGTATTGTCATTGATTTCATTATGCGTATCATAATTACATATGCACATTCTTATCGCATGCTTCGTATACATTCATATTATGTCGACTTTTTGATGATACGAGTGTTTCTTTATCATGAAATTTGTGTTAGAATTAGAAGGTGTAATATGTCAATTCAATGACTTGAGATGATTATACTAATGACATGTTAATGTCTATGTGTTAATACTTTTATATTGTCTATGTGTTTATATCTTAATATGGTAAAGAGACAGCTTCCTAGTTATGCCAAAAAATTTGCATTTCATTAACTGTATCATGATTACATATGCACATGGTCAGGGCATGCTTCATATATATTTATATTATTTCGTCCAACTGATGATATGTGTTAATCGTTATCATGACATTGGTGTTAAAATTATAAAAAAATATGAATTATATTAATGACATGTGACCTAACATGATTATACTAATGACATGTTACTGTCTATATGTTTATACTTTCTATGTGTATCATTATATATGTAATGGTTATTTATTACTCTGATATTTCATTGGATATATAATGACATGTTTTGTTTATCATATTCTGTATATATGTACCTACTATCATGAGATAGCTCAATGTATTTAATGGCATATATACAGACTATGATGGTGTTGAAAAATTATATTTGTTGATAATATGTTGTATTGTCTATTATGACTATTACAACTATTTGTCACCAAGTGGTTATTACACAAATAAATATTATAATTGCAGTGTTTCTATGTTGATCGTGTGGTCCACTGTTGAATGACCATACTAAGATCATACCCCACTATTAAAGGATGGAATGCAAAGAAAATGACGATGAGGGAAGCCGAAGAACTAACATACGAAAATTTTGGGAAGGGATGCGTTGAGCTAAGGTTGGATGCACATACATTGCCAGTCGTGTCAGTCATATAGAAGGCTGTTGAAATTGATAAAGAAGCAGATCAATTAGGCTTGAATGCTGAGTGTGATGATGTCGCAGTAGACGAAGCAGCTAAATCATTACAAAGTTTAATTGATGCTGCCAAGGGTGTAGCTACTACAATGACCACTCTAATATCTAGAATGGAAGCAACTCCAGTTCACGTCCGCAATACAGGTTGCTTCAAGGTTTTATCCGATGCAGCGAAGCAGGTTATGGGATTGGGTTTAGAAAACCCGAACAATGATGTTGACACAGTTGCCAATCTCACCCAAGCCATGGCTCATGATGAGGTTAATAATCCGGAATGGATCGAAACAGTGGAGTCTATAATGAAAGTTGTTGAAAAGCGATCTGAAATCTGTAACAAATCGGACTTCTCCAGCTTGAGCTTTGGCCTTTGTGAAGAAGAAGTAAGCTAATTAGTTAAAACCCACAGATTATCCCTGCTTAAGTGTTTTGGACAAATATCTTTTTGTTGGACTGCCATTTGTGAATGATGGCCTCTTAAAACTTTTGAGTATTATCGATCTGTTTTGTAATGATAACTTCTAACTAATCAGATTTTTTTTCCCTAAACCCTTCAATGATGTCCATAATTCGTTCTGTTGACATTTTATGAACTTGCTAACTAAGGTCTATCTGCAATGTAATGATCGTTTATCTCTTATATAATGATTTGTCGTTTTAATTATGATGAGTAATGTATGTGTCAAATTTTATTTGTACTTCTATGTCGTTATATAATTTATATGGAATTCATATAGATATGTTTATTTCAGGTTGGGAATGATGTTGATGTTTTGGAAAAGGATGTACAACCACATTCTTTGGAAAATGATGTACAACACGTACTCAAGGGTAAAGAGACAGTTGTGGACACGACTAGTGATGAAATAGAATATGTAAATGTGGATGACATTGTTAAATCAGCCGTTGAGGTTACATATATTATTAATATTATTTTTTATGTAAAAATTACATTATCATCAAATAAATTACATCGATAATTCTTTTTGGCAGGCTTTTAAGCAACTTGGGGAGCATCAGAGCACATTAGAGTTTGAGGTTACCGAGTTTAATAAGATTGAGGTATAGTTACTTTAATTAAAAAGAATAATTTATAGGGGTGCTTAATCGGCCGGTTCGGTTATAACCGAACCGGTTGGACCGGTTAACCGAACCGAAATGACCGAAATTATAGGAACCGGAACCGAACCGAATTGGTTATTCGGTTAACCGATAA
>JAYDZE010554285.1:0-13223 GCA_034509125.1 Monilaria moniliformis | reverse complement strand
TGTAAACAACTTGTAAAACACCAAATATACCACCTAATACACTACAATATCTCATAAGTTAATACACAATATCATACCATCTAAAATATCAACATTTCACTATAAACTAATTAAACCCTAACTATACAAAAAGTTCTAAAATATGTGACAATTAAACCATAACTAGAACAATAATAGTTGAATTACATACCTTTTAATGGATTTCAACAAAAACTATTAAAGCAACGCAAGAAATCTGAAAATTTGGACAATTTCGAAGCAGTTTGTGTGAGTGAGTTCGTTTGTGTTTTGTGGCTGTTGTTGGAAGGCAGAAAGGGATATATGCACGCTGGAGACGCATGACATGAATGCGTCTTACGTGGAAGACACATTCACCTCATGCGTCTCCAGCGCCGATTCTACGTCGTCGTTTACTCCAGACTAAGATGCATCAGCCTTATGCGTCTTCATTTAACTGAAGACGCATTTGGCTGATGCGTTTTTCCCATTTTTAGAAGTTTAAAAAAAAGGTTCCCATTTTGGGAACTTTTTTTCTACATTTACCCAAATCAAGAATTTTGCCAAGTTTTTTTTGAACAAACAAATGGTTATTGTTATGCTGTCGGAGCAATTGTCGCATTTGTCAGAGGGCTTATAGCCATCTTG
Source organism: Monilaria moniliformis (assembly GCA_034509125.1). Taxonomy (NCBI): domain Eukaryota; kingdom Viridiplantae; phylum Streptophyta; class Magnoliopsida; order Caryophyllales; family Aizoaceae; genus Monilaria; species Monilaria moniliformis. Next base: position 12,578 of record JAYDZE010554285.1, on the reverse strand, counting down.
GCGATTCCCATAACAAGGGTTGAAAAACTGAGGATCCACTACTAGGTACCAGCCATTCTCGAGTTTAGAACGAGTTTTTCACATCAGAATACAATATGTCTAAAGTCAGAAGGTCATAGACATTATCATGTTGCTGATTCTGCTGGTACGTGTGCGTGGTTTTGGATTCATATTGTATAGGAGAAATGCCTTAAATTCTATCTGGGAATCGGATGATCTACCACAGATTCGAGAAAAAGCTTTCGCAGAAAATGCCCGGAGGGGAATGTGCGAAGCTTCTTTCGTAGCTAACACCAAACACTTGAAGAAGAAAAAGAAGAAAGAGTAAAGAGAAAAAAGAAGAAAGAAAAAAAGAGGAGAGATGAGAGAGAAGAGAGAGTATGTATATGAAAAAGACTTATAAAATGTCCTCTCCTGCTCTCTCGATCAGTTCAATTTGTTTACACAGTAATAAATATATATTATTTACGGAATTTTTTGATGACTTAAAGCATGATGGTTGTGACTGTACAAAGCATTCTTTTTGTTGGAAAGTATGTTAATGGATCAAATTATGATTAGTTAATATTTTATATAAATAATTATTTATTGACTACTTGCAAAAAAGAAAATGAGTGAATTATACAGTTTTAAATTTTATTGGTTCATAGTTCCTACATTAAAAAAGACATTTATATGAACCACTTGAATTTTATATATATCATAAAGATTAAATTCAACATCCGAAACAAACGTAAGTAAATAAAATAATGATAAATTTTGACGTTTATCATTTTTAATTTTTTATTTCGTTTTAACGACCAAGTACTTTCCACATTTTTAACCTCATATTAACTAATTTAAAAGTACATATGTTCAACTAAATGATAGAGAATTAATCATCACTTGTGTATGAATACTTCAACGTGCCCATAAATAATGTGATTTTCATTGCGCTACCACATGTTTTAAATAGAATTTGTGAATAGTTCATTAATCTCTCGTGAATTTCCTAATAATAATAATAATAATAATAATAATAAAAAGCATTACAGAGCAACTAATAACTAGTAGCCAATGCAATTTCAAGAATTTCACTTCATATATTTATTATCGGAATTAGGAAACAAATTCATAAAAAAATATTTTTGATATTATTTTTTCACTTTTGAGATTATGTATTTTTTAGTCAACTCGTGGGAAACCTTCACAAAAAAGTTGATGGAATTTTCAAAATCAATTTTTTTTCATTCAATTTGAATTAGAATTTGTTCATCAAATTTTACATACATATCCTAAATCACTTCATTTAGGCTTGTCTTCAAACTTTTGCAAAGAAAAGAGACAAACTGGGAGGTTTACAAGATGAGAGGAGATGGGACAACCATGATTGATGGTATTAGGTCAATGTGCATGAGGCTGCACAAATGGACTAAAATGTCCTCATGTGGTTTGAGGACAATTTTGTCTGAAAAATAGGCCAAAAAGCGAAAAAAGTATCTCAAACGATATTACATCTCAGTATAGTTACCGCAAATGTTAATATTTTAGTTTAGGTACCACAAATGTGTGACCCTTTAGAATAGTTACTTTTTTTTTTATAGTTCACTCTAATGATTTTTTATGAAGACTAAATTAAATGATCATAATCTATATTGAAAACAATTGAATGAACGTTATGTAATCAGCTCGCAAGTAAAATATTTTTTTATTGGTTTAAACAATTTAGTTTACATGGTCAATTACGCATGTAGATGTCTAAATCAATATGTCAAACCAGTGTAAACATGTATTATATTTGTTTTTAGTTTATTGGGTAAATTGTTTCGGATAGTGAAACAAAATAAAATAAATCTATATCACCAAAGCCTAGCAAAAAATTCACTGGCTCATTTTACTAGCGAGACTAAGGGCATCCGCAATGGGAGGGACGCATTCCATCTCGGCAAGACGAGATGCTCACGGACTGCGCTGCAGGGCGTTCGGCGGGACGGGCGTCGCGAGACGGAGGGAAAGAGGGTGGGCCATCCCGCCGCACGCCTCTTGCCTCCGCGTCCAATGAGATAGGCGAGTTTTTTGACCGTTTTTTATATATATATACGGTCGCACTAGGGGGTAAACAATCTCTTATATTAGAATTGAGACCAAATTTAGTATGTTGAATTCAAAATTATATGGTCGAGATAGGCGAGTTTTTTGACCGTTTTTTTTAAATTCCGCGTAAATTCGAAAAAAAAGAAAAATCCCAACGGAAAAAATGGCTATTTCACATTTTTTTTAATCCATACACACTCCTATAAATACCTAATTCCCCCACTTCACACCTATTCCATCTAATTCTCCCTCAACTTCATCTTCTTCATCACATTCTTTTAATTTTCAAGTGCAAAAATGTCCGGCGATGACAACCAACCCCAATGGCGCGATTGGTTCATGCATGAGACCTACGGGGCATTACTTGCCGGGCTCCGCTCAGTCCGTAACCAACCCCCACGAGCTCCCCACCCACCACGAGATCCCCACGCAACAGTTGGATGACATCCAACTGTCCGACCAGCCGAAGGACCGTGACGTTCGAGCGGCATACCCCTCGGAGGAGACAAAATGGAACTTCGAGTCCCATTGTCGGCAACCAACAAAAATCCAAAGTTTTTTTACAAAATTGTTGCCGCTGCATACAACGGAAGCCGACCTGCGGGTTTCCCGGCGCGCACTCAAAAGATGATCCGGACTCATTTCTACTGAGTTAGCCCGAAAATCTCCAAGTTTTGCGGCATCTACAACAACTTGGAGAAGAATTGGATAAATGTTGCGAGCGAGGTGGATATTCTAAAAGCCGCCAAGCAGGTCTACCAAAACGACACAGGTAGACCATTCAAGTACACTGTCACTTGGAACAAGGTACGAAGCATCAACAAGTGGGCGGGTGGCCTCGAATCGGTGCTGAAGCACACGAAGAACACCTTGAGCGGAAACTACTCCACAAGTGGTGGCGAAGGATTCGAAGGCGCGTGCTCGGGGATGTCGGAGAGGTTGAGTCGAGCCTGTCCGATCGTAACGAAGGCGGCGAAAAGAAGGGGAAAAACGCCGACTTCGAGCAGTGTGGATCCGGAGGCGATGATGGCGGCCAACAAAACGCTAATGTACAACTTGTTGGCGAAAACATATTCCAAAAACACTAGTGCTATGACGTCTGAACAATTGGATGTGTACTGGAGATTGATCAACAATCTCGAGAATGATTGGGTATGTTGCCGAAGGAATAATATTTTTAGGACTTTTAATAATGTAATTTTAGGATTTTTAAATTATGTAATTTTCAATTTTTAAATTAAGAAATTTTAAATTATATAATATTATAAAATTTAAATTATAATATTATATAATTTAACCGCTGTACCTTCCTCGTTCAGATTTTGACTCGCGCCAATCTCTTTCTCTCTCTCACACACACAGAGCTGATCCCCAATCTCCTCCCGATATATACAGATTCTGTATGTAGACCTCTGCTTCATCTTCAAATGGTGGAGCTCGATTTTTCCTGCTTACCACCTGTTCGTCGATATGTCACACTCGAATTCCAAAACCTAAATCTCTCTATAATTTTCACTGAAACTGAGCTCAAGAGAGAAATCGACAGCCAAAAAGGAAATATGTTGCGGCGTTCTTCGTTTAGGGGCGGGAATTTGCGCCCTGAAAATCTCGGCCGAAATTCCCTAGCTATGATCGGAAGCCTCTGTTTCAGTGTCTTCGTAACCGGCGTTGTGATTTTCACCACAATCACCGCGACCTACAATTCCGAGGAGTCCTTTCTCCGTCCTGTCTCAGAGATCTCGGATTTCCTCTCGCCGGAGTCGAATCGGACCGATCCGACGGCGTTCATCGACACCAGCGATGTCGAATCCGCGGTGGCAGAGGCAGGGTTCACGGAGTTCTCTGATGGCGGCAGCTGCCGTGTCGATGAGCCGATCAATTGCCGCGATCTCGAGGTTTTCCATTTGTTGATGACAGCAGCCATTGACAAGTTCAAGGATGTGCATTTTTACCGGTTTGGGAAGCCGGTGGAAGGGGAGAATGGGAGCTCCTGCCACATGGCGTGGCGGTTTAGGCCGAAAGAGGGGAAGGCGACTGGGTTTAATAAGGATTATCGGAGTTTTAGGGTTTTGAGGTTTGATAACTGCACAATGAGCGTGGTTGGAATTGGGGGTTATCATTCCGGTGGCAATGCGAGGAAGAGGAAAGGGAAGGGGAAAATCGAGAAGGTTCGATCAACAGCCATTGATTTTGGGGAGAGTGTGGCGGAGAAGGAGGAATCATTCCGGCGGGGGAAGTACTTGGTTTATGTAAGTGGTGGTGAGAGGTGCAAGAGCATGGGGCATTATATGTGGAGCTTCATGTGTATGTTAGGCGAGGCAGAGTTCTTGAACCGGACTCTGGTTTTGGACACGAGCATATGCTTGTCGAAGATCCACTCCTCGTCTGGGGTGGATGAGGAGGGGAAGGATTTCAGATTCTACTTTGATTTGGAGCACTTGAAGGATGCATCATCTGTGGTTGATCAAGCTGAGTTCTGGCCGGATTGGGAGAAGTGGGGCGAGGGGGGTGGATTGAAGCTCCGTTTGGTGGAGGATTTTAGGGTTACACCGATGAGGCTAGCTGAGGCGAAGGAGAGTTTGATCATGAGGAAGTTTGGGGCAGTTGAGCCAGAGAATTTCTGGTTCCGGGTGTGTGAAGGGGAGGCGGATGGTATGATCAAACGCCCGTGGCATAAGGTTTCTAAGGCGAGGCCGTTGGTGGATGTGGCCTCTGTCGTTGCATCAAGAATGAAGTGGGATTATGATGGTGTTCACATTGAGAGAGGGGAGAAGGTTAAGAACAAGGAGGTGTGGCCTAATCTTGATCATGACACTTCTCCAGAAGCTGTGATGGCTGCTTTGAGAGAGAGAGGTGTGGAGGATGGGAGGAGGGTTTACGTTGCTACGGATGAGGGGGAGGCGGCGTTCTTTGATCCGTTGAAGGAGAAGTATGAGGTTCACTTGCTTGAGGAACACAGAGATCTGTGGGGTGGTGATAGTGATTGGTACTATGAAACGATGAGGATGAACAATGGGAGCGCGGTCGAGTTTGATGGATACATGAGGCAGATCGTTGATGGTGAAGTGTTCTTGAGGGGGAAGAAGAAGATTGAGACGTTTAATGATCTGACTAGAGATTGCAGGGATGGTGTGAACACATGCTAGTTTATTTGAAGCTCTCACACAGATTTTTTCTCAAAGCCTTCATTTTAATGATTAAAATTTATTAACCATGGTTAGATTTTATTAAACTATAATTATCAAATAATCAGAGTGTTTGCATGATGTGACCGTTGTAATAACTAATTCAAGCTCATTGATGAAAGTGTAATTCACAAGTTCGTAGACTTGCTTCTGAAAATACACAATGGCTGTTTCGACGGGGAACTATTTTAGATTGTATATAAATTAAATGATAACAGTGTATATTGAATGAAAATTATGTAAATCAGTTGGGAAGTCCAATTCTAGCTAAAGCTATTTCTTTTAGTTTACACAATTTAATAAGTCATGGACTCGAAAAAATTACAAAATATTTGTTTGAACTCGAAAAAACCACATTTTAGGTATTTAAACATAAATTTTATTTCCAAAATGATCTTGAATCTTGAAGGATATAATTATAACTCCCTATAGTTTCCTTTTAATCATTAACTGACACGTACACTTTATACAACGTAGGAAGTTACTGTTTAAATATTTCTCTCTCATATGAAGCTATATTTGTCCAGTTTGTTTATATACTTATCATGAATTTCCTATTATTTTCATTTTTACTTTCCGCCGACACATACTTGAGAGCAAAAATTGGAGACTCTTCATTATCTTTCTTCTTCAATGCATTACATTATTTTTGTATTCTCAGTTTCATACGTGACGATCATAAATACGATTTTTTTCTTTGTTATCGAAAGCGAAGCAGACACACACATTACATAGAAGCTATACACACCGAAGCATCTGAAAAATATAAAAGGTGGCTCCGAAGCGAAAATGTGGCCAATCCCAACCCCCTCCCAAATTCCAGCCATTCCAGATCTACATAATTTGTTGGAGGATGAGACATGGGAGATTCAGTCACGCAACATCAACTTGTTCGGCCCATTGCTTGAATATGGTAAAAACAATCAATCATGTACTATAGCGTTTATTTCAGACTAGGCACCTAAAGTATAAATTTCAAATGAGGTCCTTACATGTGATGTGATAGTTTGGTAAATTGTGTCATTCATTTTGTAAGTATGTGACCTAAAATCGGATTGCATTCATTTTGGGGTCTGATTGAAATAAGGGTGGGTTTTTTGTGGTCCTATTTTCTTAATTTTTTAGGGAATGATTGAAATAATGGTGGTTTTTTCTATGGTCTATTTTCTTAAATTTTTACCGACTGACTTTGAAATAAGGGTATTTTTTTGTGGTTCATATCATCTTTAATTTTTAGGGATTGATTTTTTTTTTCTTTGGGGATTGATTGTTTTTTTTCCTTGTTTTGAAACAGAGGGTAGGCCTAGATTATTCACGTTTCCATTTATCATGGTGGTATATTCTACTACAATTGATACGTTGGGGAAAAGTTGATTACGCGGACGAATGCAATGTTGACATATTTAAACTTTTTAATCTTTTAAGTATGATGATGAGATTCGGGTACCGGAAGAAATGGTGTGTTAGTTTTACTATTGCCATCCAGAGATTAGCCATGCTTGTATATGGATTACAATAGGGCATCTTATGAGGTCCCTAGTTGATGAGCCGCACCTCGAGATGTTCTTATTTGTGGCTGCAACAGGAGGAATGCTTATCCACGTCTACTTCTTGGAGATTACAGTCGCTGAAGCTGTAATGAAGCAGAAGGCCAATCAAGAATAATATTTAGTTGATTTCTACCAAGTATCAAGTTCCGGAGTAGTGATCGAAGAAATTGAGGAGCTCGAAATACCTCGGCTGAAGCCTAGAGTGAAGCCAAAGAAAAAATCCAAACCATTGTTGATCGGGTGGTATGAGAAAGATGTGGAGTTCGAAGAGTTTCTCGGGATTAGTTTGAAAGAACACATGGAGAGAAGAAAGCTAGAGGAGGCAAAAACATCAAAGGTTAATGTAAGCGAGGATCTGATGAGTCAATTTGATGCTGCAAACGTCGCTGAAGTTGTTGAACCCGAAGAAGGGATTGGTGCACTTCATATAGACAACCCAGTGCTAGACGAGGTACTCCATATGATTTTTTTTTAAAATTGAGTACATGAATTGGGTACCCGTTAAGATAATTAGGAGAAGTTTAGGGTGCATCATCTAATTTTAGGCGATGGATACCTGCTATGATATTTATGAAATGTTTGGGTACGTAATTTGCAATTTTACTATTACTTTGTTTTAGACGATGGGTATCTGACATGATATTTTTGTTGACTTTCGATATCTGTTATGATATTTTGGCTGACTTTGGATACCTGCTATGATATTTATGAAATGTTTGGGTATGTAATTTGCGATTTTACTATTACTTTGTTTTAGACATTGGGTACCTGGCATGATATTTTTGTTGACTTTAGGTATTTTTTATAATATTTTTGCTGACTTTCGGTACATGGTTTGTGATTATTAATTCATGTATTTTGTGTATAATCAGAGGGTTTGTCCAAGAGATAAAGAAAAAGCCACAACTGTGGAAGATGATGAGGGAGTTTCTGTCGAAACAGAGGATGCGACAACAGTTACCCCACCACCAGATATAGGAAAAGGAAAAGTTGTGGATGATGAGTTTGTTCGGGATTGTCCTCTACACAATGAAGGTCAAGATAAAAGAAAATGAAAAGTTGTGGAAGATGAGGATCATGTACCATTATTTGAGGATGAGTTTGTTCAAGTTTGTCCTTTACACAATGAGGGTCAAGAAGGCAATGATGATCTAGATCAGTTCATTTAATTGACACATATGTGTCGCGATGAACAACTATTCGCGTCCTATTACGAGGAAATTTGGCAGCACCAAGGCTCTGTTCCCAGTGGATCCAGAGAAGGTAGTGGGGCTGCAAGTATACAACAACATCAACGCCCTGTTTATGAAGAAAAAGCAGCAATCACGGCATCTAGTGGTGAAAAAGATAGACCAAAGGTAACAAAGACGTACAAACCTTGTAAATTATCCCGTATTGTTGACAAAACAAAGCCTGAGAATGAGTGAGTAGAAGACTCGGACATGCTACGAGATTTAGCAGATGCTACCCTCAGGGATGAAAAAGGCATGAGGCATACAAGAGATGGCGTGTTCTCACGATTCGTGGTAAAAGAAGATTGTCCAGTTTGGACTATTGGGGATGTGTTTGGAGGCCGAGATTTTTTTTATCAAGTACTATGCCAGTATATAGTTACGAGCAAGAGACCAATAAATATTTTCAAGAATGATGGGAAGATGTTGTGTATTAAATGTCACGGTCACGGGTGTAGTTGGTTTTTGTACCCCGTAAGAAGGATGTATTAAATATTGATGACTATGTTATGACCACCTTCCAACGAGATCATGCACATACTTGCTGTGAGGTGCAGAAGAACAAGTGGATCACTTCAAAGTGGTTGGTGGAGCGTTTCACGGAGAAGATCAAATCCAACCCCTACATCCCGTTTCATTCAATCAAGCAATCTGTGGATGAACAATTTGTGTCCACTCTTAGTAGGATAAAGGCCTATCGTGCACGAGACATAGCACTTGAAGACATCTAAGGAAAGACGGACTGTCAGTACAAAATGTTGTTTGATTATAAGAATGAACTTATACGGAAACAGCATGGATCCACTGTTGAAATTCAGTATGAGGATCATAGAGAATATGAGAGTATATGTCTGAGGTTCATGAGGTTCTATTGCTGCTTATGGCAATTGAAAAGAGGTTGGAGCTAGTACTGTAGGCCAATTATTTTCCTCTACGCCTGTTTCCAAGATGAATGTACAAAGGCCACCTGTTCACTGCCATCGGGATAGATCCCAACAACGGGTGGTGGCCCATAGTATGGGCAGTTGCAGAAGCAGAAAACTACCATAAGTGGAAGTGGTTTCTTGATTACCTTCAACAAGACTTGGATATATTGGCGAACTCTCCTCGATACATATTCATGTCTGACCAGCAGAAGGTACGTTATTCATTTTCAAATTTCACTTTTTCGTAGTGTTCTAAATTGTGCAAAATATATTAAATCGTTTAACTTCGGTCAGGGACTTGGAAATGCAATTCATTAGAACTTCCCCCAGAGTGAGCATCAACAACACGTGTACAACAACTTCAAAAAGAGGTTTCCAATGGATATTTTGGCTTCTGTGTATATTTTCCAACAACTAATTAACCAACTCTATTTTTATTTAACCAATTCCATTTTAATAGAACAAAATACATTAACAAAACACAACTAATTATCCAGAAATATGCCAACAAATTACAATAAAATCTTGTTGGCTTCTACATCAACCAACAAAAATTTTCACAAAATTGCGTACAAACTGAAATTCCCACTACTTATTCAAACTTAAAAAAATTGCCAAAAAGCCCAAAAGTAAATCAAAACAAGCAACGACTATAAAAAATCCATCATTCGGACCATGGCGAGCCTCATCTACGGAGAATTCGCATCGGCTCTGCCTCGCTCAATTGCTCGACTTCGGATAACACTACCCAAAGAAGCTACAATCACCATCCCTACCTTTCTTCTCACACACAAAGTATAACATCCCGTAGGATTCCCTCCTCAAATCAGCCACTATCTTTCAGAGACGCCCTTTTACAACACCATCTCTTGTAATCGTATCTCAACCATGTGCATCCTTTCCTCGACTTAAAGAATTGTTTGTATTTGTCGATATTTATTTTTCCCCCTCCAATCACTAGTGAGTATAAAAAAAGTAGGGTATTACTTAAATACATTTGCCATGTGAAGAAGAGTGAAGATGAGGAATGAAGAAGATGAATGAATTTAATTTTAAAGATGGAGAGAGAGAGTATTAAAAATGTCTGCAATCTTTACATCAAATTAACAAAATTTTGAAAAAAGTTATGTCTGCATGATTTAGTGGTGTCAGTTAGTGGTGTCAGCCAAGAAAAAATTATATTATAATTGTACAATTATACATTTGAATGCTTAGGGGTGTTTTTGATAAAAAAAAAAAGAAGTCAAAAAAGGAAAAATGATCTGAAATAATATTGCGCTCATCTTCAAGTATCTAGAATGTGCGTTTTCATTTCTAGAGAGATATTTTACATTTAGTGCCATCTCTATAAACTAACTATGAAATTCTCTCTTTATTAAATTAATGGACACTTAACTAATTTAAAGCAGCTAACCCTCAGTTGATTTTCATCAGCGCCAAACATTAATATCTCTCACTCATCCCTATAAACACAAACTCTCTGTACGTAGATCTCTGCTTCGTCTTCAAGGGTATATAAATTATACATGTATTCAGGTGAAACTGAGCTCAAGAAAAAGAGAAGCTAAGAGCAAAGCAACCAAATGTTGCACCATCCTTGGTTTAGGAGCCCTAGAAATCTCGACCAAAATGTGTTAGCCATGATCGCCAGCCTCATGTTCATTGTATTGCTAACCGTTGTCTTAATTTTCACCATAATCGCCGCCACCTTCGATTCCGAACACCCGTCTACCTCAGAGCTCACTGATTTCCTCCCGCCGGAGCTCAATTCGACCGATCAGACGGCGATGGAGGCAGGTAATTGCCGCGTGGATGAACCGATCAATTGCCGCGATGATGAGGTTTTCAAATTGTTGATGAGCGCCGCCTTTGAAAACCTCAAGGATGTCGATTTCTACCGGTTTGGGAAGCCGGTGGAAGGGGATAACGGCAGCTCCTGCCACATGGCGTGGCAATTTAAGCACAAGGAGGCGAATTTGGTTGGATTTTATAAGGATTATCGGAGTTTTAGGGTTTTGAGATTTGAGGATTGTAAATTGAGCGTGGTTGGAATTGGGGATTTTCATTCCGGTGGCAATGCGAGGAAGGGGAAATTGAAGAAGGCAATTGAAATTGGAGAGATTGTGAATGGTGATTTGGAATTTGAGGAACCGTTTAGTGATGGCAAGTATTTGGTATATGGAGGTGATGGTGTAAATTACAAGAGCACTATGCACTTTATGTGGAGCTTCTTGTGTGCCCTAGGCGAGGCGGAGTTCTTGAACCGGACTCTGGTGGTGGATAGCATTCGTTTTCATTGGCCTGACGTGGCCGAGGGGGAGATGGTGAGAGATTTCAGATACTACTTTGATTTGGAGAATTTGAAGGATGCATCTTCTGTGATTGATCAAGGTGAGTTCTGGTCGGGGTGGAGCAAGTGGGGCGAAAGATACGGATTGGAGATCCGTGTGGTGGAGGGTTCTAGGGTTACACCGATGAAGCTGGCTGAGGCGAATGAGAGCTTGATCATGAGGAAGTTTAAGGAGGGTGATTATTGGTGGGGAGTGTGTGCAGGGGAGGCAGATGGGGTGATCGAACGGCCGTGGTACAAGTTTAGGAATTCGCGGCCTTTGTGGGGTGTGGCGTCGGCTATTGCATCAAGAATGGACTGGGATTATGATGGTGTTCTTGTTGAGAGAGGGGAGAAGGTCAAGAACAAGGAAATGTGGCCTAATCTTGATAATGATACTTCTCCACAGGCTGTGATGGCTGCTTTGAGAGGGAGAGGTGTGGAAGATGGGAGGAGGGTTTATGTTGCTACGGTTGAGGGGGAGGCATCGTTGTTTGATGCATTGAAGGAGAGGTATGAGGTTCGATTTCTTGAGGATTATAGAGATCTGTGGGATTGGGGGAGTGATTGGGACTATGAAGTGAGGAAGCTCAACAATGGCAGTGGTGTGGAATTTGATGGTTACATGAGAGAGCTTGTGAATTATAATGTGTTATCCACGGGGAAGAAGAAGATCGAGACGTTTTATGATCTGACTAGAGATTGCAGGGATGGTTTGAACACATGCTAGGTTGAATTTGAGGAAGCTCATCACAACTTCAATCTTGTTCTTGCCATCTTTGAATTAGTAGTCTATTGTTACATTCTGATTCAAGTTTTGTAACTATTTATGCATCATTGTTCATGTAAATATCAAATACTGTTTTAAGTTGGTGTTTCAGAGAGCAAGTTTCAGTGCTGAGTTCATGAGTTTTGCGACTTTTGTCAATGATAAAATTGAAGTGTTGATTTTGGTGCATTTATCTATAAACTAATGCTATAGACTTGGGTGCGACGTTTGGAACTCCTAAGTAATGATTATTAGAATTTAGTGATTTAACAATCAAGACTTATTGATCCGTTATTAGTAGTGCGACTGTTAACTAATTCGAGCTCATTAACAAAAGTTAATATCATGATTTCAAACTTAATTTATTGTAGGGTTGGCAAATCGTGCGCGTTGGGTCGTTATCGGGTCGACCTAATAACGACCCAATCCGATAAGGTCAAACCCGAACCCGACCTGTTAAGAAAATCCCCAATCTGAACACGAACCCGACCTGCTACATTCAAACCCGAACACG
>JAYDZE010554274.1:0-13223 GCA_034509125.1 Monilaria moniliformis | reverse complement strand
CTGAAATTGTGAAACTGCCGTTTGTTTGTTCGGAAGATCAGTTGGCGGATATTCTAACGAAGGCTGTCAACTCGAAAAGCTAGGCTAAAGTTTTGGACAAGTTGAGCATCGGTGACCCCGTTACTCAACTTGAGGGGGAGTTTTAGAAAAGGAAAAGATACAAGATCTTAATTAGAGATTTGTAATTGATAAAATTTCCTTCTTCAATCTTTTCCTTATATATCATATTCAACCCTATATAAGAAGGGTGTGTACTAGAATTATCATTGAGAAATAATACAGATTCTAGCAATGCAATTCTTTCTCTTTATCAATGTCTAGACCCATATTTAGGGGTGCTTATTCGGTCGGTTCGGTTAATAACCGAACCGAATTGTCGGTTAACCGACTAATTTTTTTTGAAATCAAGAACCGAAACCGATTAAGGTTCGCTTAGGCTACTAACCGATCGATTTCAAACTAATTTTAATTATCAACATGGACAGTTTACGTCTATAAGACATATAATACTAAAGTAAGGCCTAAATGCAATGGCAAATAGGCCCATACTTTTCATATGAGAAGTCATATGAGGCATACACTTTTATAAGAGTCACATGTAGGTGGGAATTCCTTTCCCACCGATGTGGGATAGGAAATATGGGTGAGAGAAAATGAATGGTGAGGGAAGGGGGATGCGGGCGCGGGAAGGGGCGAGAGGGGCAGCAGGCAAGGGCGAGAGATGGGCGAGAAAATGTGCGCTGGCCAGGAATCGATTCTGGGACCTCACGCTCAGTGAGGAGCGAACTTAACCACTAGGCTATATGCCTATTGTTGACATAATTAGTAGCAGTAATATATTTATATGTTACTTAGATCGATTTTCGGTTATAACCGATAACCGATTTTTTTTTACCACTAACCGAAACCGAAAATTTCGGTTATCGGTTAACTAATAACCGACCTTAATCGGTTCGGTTATCGGTTAACTGATAACCGACTAACCGAATAAGCACCCCTACATACAACTAGACAGCAAATTACATGTGCAAATTAGAATAGGTTACTGTTACGAGACCAGAAATTAGAATAGGTTACTGTTACGAGACCAGCTGACTCACATCCTTATACATATGCATTAATTTCCATATGATAAATTTATATATAGGAACTCACACTCAAATAATTAATTATTAAATTTTCAAATTTTGTGTAAAAAGGGTTTCCTCCACAAAAAACCTCAAATGGGATGAGGAAAATGTATTAGCATAAGAGAATTTTTTTTTATTTTCTTTTGTTATTAATATGAGCTATTGGTATGAGTAGTTCTACTCTTTTTCCTTCCATCAGATATTGTTCAATTGGGGTTCTTTGACCAGATTTTAACGAGGCAGTAACTCTTTGAGGATGTCATTCAAAGGAAAGTGTTGTAAAGATATCTATATATATCATACAATTCATTCTCTATAATATTGAGTCTACGTTTTTTTCTCTTCTCCTCTTTCTCTCAACAATTAAAGAATAATATGAACAAATTTTCTTCAAGATACCTAGAATGGGGTTTAAATAAATAGTATAAATAGGGGTTGTTAAGATATTTTCCCTCCAACTAGTTGGTCGGGAGTTCGAGTCATTCAACGTGCATTGGGCAGAAGTATGAGTTATAACTAGGGGTGAGCATTCGATTTTCAGTTCGGTTTTTTGCCCAAATCGAATTGAACCAAAAAACCGACTTTCTTAAAATTAAACCGAACCGAACCGAAATTTTATAAAAAATCCAAAAAATTGAAAAAAACGAAAATCCAAAAAATACATGTATATATATGTAAAGTTATAAATATATGCATATTATATATATATAGTTGTTATTATATATATAATATAATATTAAACATAAATTCAGTTTTCGGTTTATAGTAGATCCGAACCGAAAATTCGAAATTTGCCAAAAATCAAAACTGAATCGAACCGAAATCCAAAAAAAATGAACCAAATTTAATTTTCAATTTAGTATGATTCGGATATTCGGATTTTGAGTATCATTTGTTATGAAATTAAATTAATGAGTATTCTAATAGGGGATGATACAAAATAAAAGTGTGAAAATATGTAAGGTGATATATAAAAAATCAAGTTTATGATGTAGAGTCTTGAAAAAGAAATTGGAGTGCAAAGTAATTTTGAGTGGGTACTGTGATGAGTTATAGAAGTACTAGTGTATCTATCATATTACCCTACCTGTGCATGTTAGCAGAAGCACATGATGGGCCTATGATCATATCATTTGTACCCTTTACTCTTGGCTGGCTTCTGCACATCACAAATTTAATGGGCCAATCATGCATTTATTCATTTTTGACACCATCTATAGCTATGCTGCAATCTCTCTCAACAAGATGAAGTATTCATGAGAGAGAGAGAGAGAGAAGGGCTAGCTTTTTACTATTAAAAGTTTGTTTGTGTGTAAACTAATCTTGGTGGAAATAAATAAGACAAACTTTAGATGCTAATCAAGAGATGAAGACGGCCCTTTCTTGTGTTTCACCTTTTTAACATGTGATCAAATTCACTCAGTTAATTAATGATCAAAACGGTTTACTAATTCTGCCGTAACGTTTAGAGACAAACGGGAGCACTTATGTTAAATTCTTGTTGTGTATGAATCTGACCAACAACTAAAGTTCTTTCCTTTTCTGCATCATTTGTTTTTGTCTCTCAGATTCTGCTCGTTCTTGTAAATTCCAAGAACACTAGCTCCTGTCCTTTGAAAGTTGGACACTCGTAGTAATCCAATGCTCATTAACTAATTTTAATATATAAGATGAATCATAGTGTTAATTAATATATGGCGTGGGATTGGCATGATAATATTCCGATGCTCACACTTTACTTGGCTTTTTTATGCGAATGAATCGGTTAGCCAGCAACAAGGCTACGGACTTTTCTCCTTGCTTGTCACAAATATGGCATGTTTTCACGCGTTTTTGTTAACATATTATTCAATATTTTGTCTCAATTGTATTAGGTCAAAAAAATGATTTGGGGTGAGTAGAATATCTGAAAAAAACCAATAATCGAATCTATCCAAATTAAAATTTAAAATTCGGTTTAGTTTTTTTGATTTTTTAGTTCGGTTTGATTTAATAATTTTACAAAATTGGTTTTTTGGTTTAGTTAGGTTTGAATGTTAAAAAATGAAAAAAATTGAATCGAATCATATATATTGTGAGAACGTGAAAACACTTGTACTTAATGTATAAATCAACTGTATTTAGAATGACAATTAATTGCATTGAAAAAAATAAATTTTTTGCTTTTTTCCAGGATTGGGACACTAGTCTGCATTAATCTAGTAAGTAGATGCATCTATCCTAAATCTTCATTATCCATTGGCTGAAAAAATTTAATTTTTAAAATAAGACTTTTTTTTATTTTAACATCTTCCAATATATATATAATACTTACTATGTACAGGTAATATGTCACACTTTGTAATGTCACACTTTGTAAAATGTCACACTTTGTAATGGCACGAGATTTTAGGAATTTTTGTTTAAAATATTTAAGTAGAAAGAAGAAGTTATTGGATGTATTAATGATGAGAGCGAAAAAATTGTTTAGGTATATTTTTTTCAAAATATGGAAGTGTGATAAATTTGGTAGAACAAACTTAAAAGGAAAGTGAGACATATTTAATGGGACCGATATTATTTTTCTAAACCTGGAGGCCTAAACGATCACTTTCACGATTTCACCACATTTTGGATTTTTTTTATTTTTTTCAGTTTTTTATTTTTGTTCCATTTTTTGGTTCAATTCAATTTTAATTTTAAAAATTTCAGATAATTCAAGACCGTTTGTTCGGATAATTCGATTTAATTGATTTATTAAAAAGGTTACAATTTTCATTTTATTCGATTTTAGCAAAAGAAAAATAAACAGGAAAAATGGATATACGAGTCGAAAACCGATTACTTACCATTGCTCCATATATTTACCATGTGTTGGTGTTTAGTGTTACCACTAGCAGTTGTCATAACAAAACCTCTCCCTCTCCCTCTCCCTCTCCATCTCCCTCTCTCTCCCCCACAATGACCAAGACAACTGGCAACTTTGATTCTTCTCGAATCAGATATATAATATTGAGATAAAGGATAGAGCCAAGGACAAAACATAGTCTAGGATTTGAGTGTGATTTATTTGGGCTCACATAGCCCTCTCCCTCTCTCTCTCTATCTTCCTCTTATAAATACATACAAACAAGAGGAAAAGAGTGCTTATAGGATAGAACTAGTGTTTATTCTATCTCTACAACAATGAACGCATCGACCTCCGATTACAGCAGCGGCTGCGAATCGGGTTGGACTATGTACTTGGATCAAATCTCGAATTCCGATGCCTACAGCAAAGATTTCTACACCAGGTATGAAGAGAAAGGCGGCTACGACGACGACGAGGATCAGTCAATGGTGTCGGACGCGTCGTCGGGGCCGCCTCCGCCGCCGCAGCACTCCGCCGCCTACTACGGCTGCGTCGCGGCGGAGGATAAGAAGAAGAGAGCAGACACAAAAAAAGAGCCTAAGCAGAAGCAGACGCTGTGCCTCGACGACACGGCTAGCTCTTCTATCGTCCATTTCTCGCAGGTATTGAAACCTAATTCGTGTTGAATTTCGGATTCAGATCGCGATTGCGTTGCCTGTTTCTGGTTGATTGACGTCGTTGTTGTTGAATTCTAGGGCAATGTACCTCCTGATGATGATTCCGCCGCGCATTTTGAGGTACCACGCCGCTTCTCTCTCTCTATCTATCTATCTATATCTCGCTCATGGCTGAATTATGTTGATAAATTAGGGTGAATCGGTAACGAAGAAGCGTCTGAGTTTCTTCAAATCATCGACGAAAGGGAAATCAGGTGAGTTAGTTTTGGAACATATTGTTTGTTTGATGAAACAAGCAGTGGTTATCATGAAAGCGTGAGTATTATATACCCGTGAAATTAATTGTACTTAAAAATGAAAATAATGGCTTTAATTGAATTTGAACTCAAATGTAGTTTAATAAAGTGCTGCATTCACATGACTGAAATTAGTTCTCTATTTTCACAATAATTAAAAATTCTTATTTCGACTGTTTTCTATGGAGTAGATTTCAAATAAGAACCTCTAAATATTATGAGAACGAAAATCATTTTCAGTCGAAATTAAATATTTCATTCTTTTAGTATAATTAATTTCACAATACATATTTTTACGAAAATGTAATTTTTACTGTAACTCGTCCCATATTCCATATCTATATATATCTGATTTTGGTGTTGGGTGTTTTGTCAGGAAGTGTGGTGGGGAGAAAGAGACGATGATAATTGGCTGAGAGTATATTTTAGTGCTCTGCTGCAACAAGTGAAAAAGGAAATGGCATCTGAATTCCCAAGATTGTTGTTTGTGTATCTTTCTTCTTTTTAATCGATTTTTTAATCTTTTTCTACCTCAATTTATTTATTCATGTCCATGCAGTAGGGAACAAACCTTAGATCATAAATGTAAAAATCAAGTAATAAAAATAAAAATAAAATGAAAAAGAAAAAGAAAAAAATAGAAATAGAAATAGAAAGAAAGTAGTAAATATGTAATTAATCTCTTCTCTTTTTTTTTTTTTTTTCTTGAGGATTCTTTTAAACACAACCTTTGTGGTTCGTGCAAGGATGAGTCATGGAATGATGAACCGGGTTCAGGCCCATGAACCGCTCTCATAGGTCCTTTTGGTCAAGCCACTGTTTATGAGTCCGCTCCTTCAGTAGCATGCGGTCACTACCCTCTCTCTCCCTCGCAGCTTACAATCTCATTTTCTTTTAGCCAATAGGGGTGTTTTTTTTTACCAAGCCATAGTTGATTAGTCGCGTCCTCATTCTTCAACAAGCATGCGCGGTCACAACCCTAGACCTTCCATCTGCCTCGGAAAATCAAGGCACAATAAATATTACATGTACTTAAATCTAAAGATAGATAGATGATGAAAAGATTTTAAACATGCCACCGAATAATAAGTATAGATTTAAATATACATATCTTTTTATTGATTTCGACCGGTTTGACAGTCTAACATTTTTTTTCGTAAAATAAAATTTTGATAAAACAAGCAGAGCACTAATTAGCCAAAATCACCCTCTTTTGCCACAAATAATTTAGTGTCTTTTTAAAGCATGGATGAGTGGCTGCATATGTGTGAGTAGGAGAATTGCCAGCCAAGACAAGAAGTAGTTGAGGTGGATTAATGTGAATAAAATTGGTGATATAATCTGTTGTAAAATACAAAGAGGACAATATCTATGATGAAAATTTGGTGTTTCCTTTAACTTTTGTTTTGTTGTTTTTTCCCACCAGAAAGTCCAAAAGGGACATCCCACCACTTATGACAGCTACATCTATAATGAAATTTTGTGATACCCATATATAATATATCATATATCATATATATATATATATATATATAATTTCATGCAATTATTGAAATTTGTTGAGATTGCATTCTTCCAAAATAAAGCGTTACTGAATTTGAAGCCCATATCTCGGGGAATGACAGAGTTTAGGAAAAGGAC
The DNA here is from genome assembly GCA_034509125.1 of Monilaria moniliformis. Taxonomy (NCBI): domain Eukaryota; kingdom Viridiplantae; phylum Streptophyta; class Magnoliopsida; order Caryophyllales; family Aizoaceae; genus Monilaria; species Monilaria moniliformis. The sequence goes on along the minus strand of JAYDZE010554274.1, from coordinate 6,649 downwards.
AACCCCTCGATCCTCATGCTCATCCCTCCCTTCTTTCAACCTACTCTAAATAATTGAGTCTCCTATTATATTTTTATTATATTATTGTTATGGACTAAATTCAAGGTTTAATGTTAGACCATATTTAAATAAAATTGTGACGCAATCAAATTCATTTGAAAGATTGTTTAAATAAAATAAGCTCGAATGTCTTTTTATTTTCAAAATATTCTATTTCCTTCCCCTATTGTTCTAGTACTTGCTTCTTTATGCACTATGTGATGAGTAAGTAGTTCTAAATCGATACATTAATTTGATTCGAATCAATACCATTATATATCTATCAAACCAATTTACCACATTGGAAGGACATTTTTTAACCTTTATACATGTTTGTGTTTTATTTGCTATATCTATATATAGACATCGAGGTGTTAATTCAATGAGTCGTCTTCAAATCTACACTGTAACTTTTTTTAGTGTTTATAACACCATGGTCTTAATTCGAACACAATAATTTTGTTGATATTTCAACATTTGCACAATAGATTGATATCAATTAGGTCTCCTCATATTTAATGTAGCTTTAATTATAGTTAGTGGTCTATAGAAACGTGACAATAATGTCACCACCTTTTGATTTTATGGGAAATTAACATCTCCAAAAAAATTGGTCACTAAGAGGTGACGTGGCTGGCTTAATCAGAGCTAGTATCTCTGCACAGTATTACGCTTAACATGTCAATCCTTTACGGTGATCAAAAAATATTAGAGGTGTTTTTGCGACAAATTGCAAAATAACTATTTTTTGTAACATTTCAATGTTGGTATTAAAATTATGAAAAGGATGAAAATTCTGACATTAATTTACAATTAACTATTTTTAATTATGAAAATATACTATTCGGATCAAACAAATAACCTTTGCTCTTTCTCATAGAGTTGGTTGATTAATGATTCCATACAATTTTCTTCTAATCCAAAAATATCAAATTCACTTTCCAATGGTGATGGCATTAGTTAGCAATTAACACTTTATGAAAATGATATTAATCGAATCAAACAAATAACCTTTGCTCATTTGTCATAATGTTGGTTCATTGATCATCCATCACATGATTCCATACAATTTTTTGATGATCTAAAATCTATTATTTCACTTCACAATGATGCTCTTGGCTATTTTGAACATGGTCACATTCGAGTCAATATAGTTAATCCCACTAAAGAAATATAAAAGATAATTCTAGCATCTTTGTAACTCATATGTACTAATTAATATTACTCTGTTATACCTACTTTAGTTTTTTAGATACAACTCACGTACACCGACATTTGCGCAAATCGTGTAACTCAAACCCTCGACCTCTTGAATGAGAGTGTCTTACCAACTGTGCTGCACTTTATCTGTGCTAGGTGCCATTAACCCCATATATAGTCTAAAAGTATAATTCCGGATTAAAATTAGTTACCTTATATTTGACTTAATTTATTTGAAATTTGATTAATTGTTGAATATTAGGGGCATGTGCATAGAGGTTTGGGGAGTAATTGAGCTTTATTAGTGTGGGCTGTAATCAACTAAATTAGCATGCTTTTGAGTGGTAGATAAGTCCAATAGTAGGTTTTCTTTATCAATTGTTTTGGATGCTAGTCAAATGTTTGTCCCTTTTTTTGATTGAAATATTTGTCCACATTATATATAAAAATCAGAATTTGGCCTCGCGATTGCCCCCAATTATTCTTTCCCTACTTCTTTATTTTCATCAACTACTAAATAAAATTCTTGCACACGCCTGCGGTTTACATGTAGACAAACCAAAAAATATTAAAATAAAAAATTAAATATACAAGTAAAGCATCGAGCAGCTAACTAAATTAATCAAATAAGGATAAACATCCACGTGTGCCCAGTCCTTGGACAATTAAAAAATATATATACATGTACCCACTTTGAAAAACAAAAGAAAAACAAAGAAAATAGCATCCAAATCCAGCTCATATAATTTCAGAATCCAATATTTTATATAAGTTTGGATTCCGCCCATAAATTAATTGGCTTTTCAATTTTTTATATCAAAATAAATTATTATCAATCCCAATGATACGAAAGAAAAATAAGTCCAAGTAAATGATTACGAAGAAGATAATGATAATAATAGTAATAATGCATTGTTTTCGCATTATAATGGAATCTTACTACCTTTTATTTCATCTACAACGTGAATTATTGTCTGCTTTTCTTACTCTAATACATACAGCCCCCATGAAAAAGTGTAATTTAAAAATTATTTTTTTCACTCATGATTCCCTAATTCGTTTTATTAAATATTTAACTACTTATATTTTGTGTAAGTAACACATGAATATATTGTTGTATTATGAATAAAATAATTTATAAAGAAAAAATTAAATAATATTTTAAATATATATTTAAAATTTTAAACTCGAATAAGCTCATGACACTTGAATTATTCGATAAATAAAGGTCGGGACTTGACTCGATAATATACGAATCAAGCTTAAATACGATAGTATTCGACTCGGCTCGATTACACAGCCTTGCATACAAGGCATTTCATAATAAAGGGTTAACGATCAAATCTATTCCGATATCTAGTGATTTTATCAATTTTATCCAACTTTCAAGATTTATTAATTATATCTCAACTTTTATCAATTGAGTCAATCTATTCCAATATTTCCGACTTATCAATTTTACCCTCATATTTCAAACTTGCATCAATTTGTATCCTCGAAACTTCACACTGACTGTTATGTCATGTCATGATGTGTCGGAGAATGATCTGTTATTTTACTCCAAAAAATAAATTATATACAAAGATATTGATATTTTACTTTACTTTTTTAAAATAATTATATAAAAAACAATTGAAAAAATTGATACAAATTTTACAAATAGAGATAAAATTAATGAGTTCAAAATTTTGAAATAATATTAATACAATTGCTAAAAATTAGAATAAAATTTATAAATATTAAAAAATTGAGATAAAATTGATAAAATCATTAAAAAATGAATAATTAGATCATTAACCCTCATAAAAATATAAAGCAAATAATGGAAGACTTGAGCAATAGAAAAAAGAAATTAATGAAACAATGAAGACTTTCTAAATCGAATACTGTATTAAACATTGAATAACTAACTCGTTGACAGAGCTACAACGGATACATTGCACAACATGGTCAGGACAGCCAAGCCTCCTCCCCTTAACCCCACCCACATACCGAACCAAAAAGAGAAGCAAGATCAAAAATGATGAAGGCAACATTCGCCGCCTTCGTGCCTAATACGCTGAAAGAAGCCTGCCCCATAACAGTGTTATGTTCCGAATATATGTCTATGGACAGGCTGGGCATCAAATGTGCCAACAACTTGCGTCCATGGCTTGTCTATGACCAAGAGAGAGTTTTTCGATAGATGTTCAACAAATAAAACAGGATCTCTGAATGCACAAAATTCAAAGTTCTTTCTACCGCCATGTTTAGTTTCTAAACCCTGCAGTTTCCGCTTAAGCACCCCATTGCTGTGTACCTTTCTTGTTGTTAATCCCAGACCATTTGCCAAGTCGGTGTCATCATCCCTATCGACAGGCATTCCAAAATCGATCAAGCACATCGCCCTGGAACACCAGTAAGTGTCAACTCAAGAAATGGAAATACAGAAAGCAGAAAATAAAGACGGCGGGGTTTTGGCATTCCTTGAGGTCTTGGATACAGATGAATAAGCATAATGATTTATCAAATCTCAAGATAGAATTTTTCAGTCGGGAATTGCACATCACTCACAAACATGCTCAATATTTAGATCATCTTGTATCAGCTCTAGCCCAGAATTCCTCTTACAACCCATAAGAATATTTTAACTATCAACGTTAAAATCTGTCTAATGCATAACCAAAAGAGTAATACAAGAAAAACTACAAGGTGAAGCTTCCCTATAACAACTGTCTATCACACAAAAAACTAAATGTGTACAGCTCTACAAAAAAGAAAATGAACTCAGCTCCTTCCTGTGCTTGGGTTATGGAAGAAGGACACCGAGTCTTCCAATCTTGTAACCCCTATGTAGTCAATGTAACATTAGAGAATAATATGGCCCCAGCAACAAATCTCTGTAAAGTTTCTAGCCTCTACTTTCATTACCCAGTTGATAAAGTCAGCCCTAAGTCACTAAGCTATCTGGTCTGGCACATGTGTTATGGTAAATTTAGTTTTCATTCATTATCTCAAACGTTGGTGTAGTTTCCTGGCCTTTACAACCAGCCTGAGTTCCATACAGTCCAATGTTGTCATACTATTGCATCTTCACAATTTGGAATAGAACGTACATGATTACATTTAGTATAAGAGGAAAATGATCTTACCTGGGACTGTAGACAATGACAGAAGATGAAGTTGAGGATGGGTGGAATGAGAGACCAATAACTTCTCCAGGAAATTCTTGATATCTCCTTGGCAGAGAAAATGTGTGACGCATGGACCACTCCCCCAATTGTTTAGCCTCCACATCTAATGCATAAACCTGATTTGAAGAGGTGGAGATGATGAGAATGTTGCTATTTTTAGGAGTAAAACCACCAGCAGTAACCGAAGCTCCATCCAGTCTTGATATGAACCAGTGTTGCCTGCATTTAAAAATATTATATTAGAATGAAAATGTAGACTTCAACAAGAAAAAATTCAGTGAACTTAGATTCATATTCTTCATATTACATGCATACCAGAATCACCATTAAATAAAATAGAGGAAAGGGTCAAAGACAACCTCATATTTTCCTCAAGACATAATTTTTTGGCACAAACACACCCAGAGTGTTCCCCTTATGAAATTATCATTGTACTTTAGCTAATACGTGTCTTAACTCTTAAGGGAAACATTGGGGGCGAATGTATACCTGAAATTCCTTCAGACACTAGTACATACCTATAGGAAAAATGATTGGAGTATTTCACCCTGCTCTGAATGAAATATCATACTAATTTTTTATATGCCACTTCTAAATAAGCTAGGTCTCTAAACAATAAAAGTTTAAACTACATTTATGTAGCCTTAGGGCCAGTAGCCATTGCCACAAAATTAATGGCTGCACATCAGTATGAATGTAACATAAATATACAGGCATTAATATGTTAATATACATAAGAACCTATTAAACTAAGATCAGAACTCGGAACATCTTTTACACACCCACTAGTAGCTAGGAAGACAAATTCAGTTTGACTGACATGCAGGTTAATAGAGAGAACTTGATTCATATCCAATAATTCAAATAACGAAAATATGGCACCAACCATACCTTCGTGTCTCAAGACTGAAAATATAGACGTCTCCATAGCAGTTGACAGCAGCTAACCACTGGCCATCATTACTTGTGAACATTTTTGTAATGGGAGGTTCACTAGGCGGTAAACCATCAACATTGTCTTTCCGGCAAGGAGTGAAAGCATGGAGGACATCCTGGCTTCCAACATCTACGACCTACAACATGATTGTATGTTTTCAGAGAAATTGTAAAAACCATTCAGCAACAACAACTGGGAGCTTCATGTAACGTCTAGGGAGCTTGATTTATAATTCACTTGCCAGATAACATCTCATTTACTTCAGTCTAGCAAGATGGGTTGAGCCATTAACATAATTCAAACTCTTCATATCATCTACTTGGAAACACAGCAAGTACTCTAAAACTAAGCCCAAACTTTTGAAAATGGAAGAAAGTCACAATAAATAACAAGATCCATTATCTAGGCCCAAACCTTGTAAACTGAAGAATGTAAAACGAGTAATGATCCATGCAAAGACTTATAATATAAACAACTAATAAGAAATGGAATTACTATTGGTAATGTTGTTACTAATAAGACAAGAGATAAAAACTAGTGATAACCAACACCAAGCACAAGATGAATAAAACTTGTGAAGGTATAAACTGCACAAGAAAGTGTAGAATTCCAACATTCTGTTTGTATCTACAGTGCACTATGAATGCCTAATCAGAAAGATGTTTTTACAATACAGTGGAAATGTGGAATACATTGTTGGGTAAAATATTATGCTTTCATATTAGCATCATCTATCCCTTCAGAAAAAGATAGTTCTCATATGATCTCTCATTGAGTCACCCCAACCTACAAATAATAATAGAAGCAGCAAAAAATAGATAACAGTAAACAAGAAAAAGGAAAACGGAATACATACATATATCCTTCTGTCCTGCCCCGCTAAAATTAATCTTGAAGAGTCAGAGCTGAAAACCATGAAATGGGCAAATGGCAATCCCTGAGGGAGCTTCCTTTTATCTAAAGCCCAACCGGTGCCTGATTTGATTTTTTTCAAACCAAATAAATTAGGTTTTACGTGATCTGAGTAGGCAATTAGCGCTCCTGATGGAGAGATTGTACTGCAGATGATCTTCTGAGAAACCTTGCATTTAATTCTGGCAACTAAATCAGTACGTGCAGACCCACCAGATGAACTAGGACTGATATCAGTTACACCACCATTTTGCAATCGCATGCAAAAGATGTCCAAGAAATGCGCAGACTGAACCAAAAGCAATGGCGTATGATTGAAAAGTGTTTTAAGAACAAGTTGCATTGGCATTCTCTGTGGTGCAGGGCATATGTCATGAGGAGAAAACTT
>JAYDZE010554263.1:0-13223 GCA_034509125.1 Monilaria moniliformis | reverse complement strand
CGAAAAACCCTAATCGAACGTTTCGTATTAAAAATAACCATTTTATCAAAACTCGTTCGTACATCCGTTCCATCACCCACATACATCTTGAAGAGACCTATCACTAGGGATGTTACAATCTTGATCCATTTTATTAATTATCCACGGAGAATCGCCGAAAACCCCTATTCGGCGATCTTTTCGCACCGAAAATTCATATATTTAACTAGGGCCATTTTAGGGATATTACATCTGCGATGCTGGCTCACGGAGATGCTGACCTGGAAGCCTGGCTTTGGCATCGTCGATTAGGGCATCCATCTACGGGTTATCTAAAATTACTTTTCCCTAAGTTAGTTTAATCCCATGATATGCATTGTGAAACTTGTGTGTTGGCCAAAAGTCATAAACATTCTTTTAAATTCAATAATACTATAATGGATTCTATTTTTTCTTTAGTCCACTCTGATGGTTGGGGTTTTGCACCCATATTAGGTAGTCATGGGTTTTGATATTTCTTACCCTTTGTAGATGATTGCACTCGTATGACTTGGGTATATTTTTTGAAAAATAAAAGTGATGTTTTTGATAAGTTCACGCTTTTCTACGCCTTGGTACAAACACAATTTCAAAAACATATCAAAATCCTTCGATTCGAAAATGGGGATGGGGGAATTCATAAACTCCTCCATGAAGCAGTTTTGTCAAACTAAAGGCCTTATCCACCAAACTACTTGACCTTATACACCCGAACAAAATGGCGTTGCCGAACGCAAAAATAGAATTCTCCTTGAAATGACCCGAGCAGTGCTCATTGAATCAAGAGCCCCCAAACTTTTTTGGCCTAAGGCCTTAGCCAACTTAGTTTATCTTATTAATCGTCTCCCCACTGAAGCCCTTCACCTCGAAACTTCTCTCCAACTTTGAGCTACCCTAGCCAAAATTCCTTCAGCCCTTACCTTACAACCTTGTGTGTTCGATTGCTCTGTGTTCGTTCATGTCCCCAAACATGAACGGTCAAAACTCTCACCTTGTGCTATTAAGTGTGTTTTTGTCGGCTACGGGGTCAACCAAAAAGGTTATTGATGTTATGATCCCAAAATCCGTTCTATTCACACTACTATGAACTGCAAATTCCTTGAGACAGAATATTTCTTCCACCACCACCACCTTAGCAGTTAGGGAGAGAGTGAGAATATTGACCTTGCCCATGCCAAATCCAGGTTTGGAAGCAGCTCCAATAGAAAAAGTTAGCAATGCCGTTGAGCTAACTCTTGAAACTGATGTAAAGTCTAAGAAGCTTAGCAACAATGTTCCTAAATCTTCTCCAGTTCTGATACCCGAGGTAAGGGATTCTGACTGTCCTAGCTTTGAATTTCCTAATGAAATTGGTCAGGATGTGAGTGAGGAGACTGCTGAAGGTGATCAAGATACTGAACAATATGTTCTGCCACCAAGAAATAACAGGGAATTCATCCGAAAAGATATACCCCAGAGAAGATAGGGAGAAACTCGAGATACTCAATAGAAAACATTGCCATGGGAAATTTATTTGAAATGGCCAGTGCATTTGAGGCAGCCCTATATAAAGATGAAGACATACCTCAAACTGCTGAAGAAGCTATGACATCTAAGCATTGGAGAGCAGCAATGGAAACAGAGATGCGTGCTCTAGTTAAGAATAATACCTGGGAGAAGTGTGAGTTACCCAGTGGAAAGAAACCAGTAGGATGTCGGTGGGTTTTTACTATTAAGCGAAGACCAGATGGATCGATAGAGAGATATAAGGGAAGACTGGTAGCCAAGGGGTACACTTAGACATATGGAATAGATTACTCAGAGACCTTTTCACCGGTTGCTAAGAGGAACACTATGAGAGTTCTACTCTTAATTGCAGCAAATAAAGAATGACCTCTTCACCAATTCGATGTCACAAATGCTTTTTTGCATGGCGAGTTGGAAAATGAGGTCTACATGGAGGCTTCGCCTCATTTTTCAAATGAATTTGGAAGAGGTCAAGTGTACAGATTGAGAAAAACACTCTATGGCCTAAAGTAGTCACCAAGAGCATTCTTTGGGAGATTCATAGATTCTATTAAAAAATATGGTTTTCGACAAAGCAACTTTGATCACACTCTATTCTTGAAGAAACGAGGTAACCTTGTTACCTATCTAATAATCTATGTAGATGACATGATTATTACCGGTAGTGATATTGATGAAATTGACAAGTTGAAGAAAAACTTGTTTGCCGAATTTGAGATGAAAGACTTAAGATCACTAAAGTATTTCCTAGGTATTGAAGTATTGAGATCAGAAAAGAAAATCTTCTTGCGACAAAAGAAGTATATCTTAGATCTCTTGACAGAACCAGGGTTACTGGAATGCAATCATGGGTTAAAAATCGACGAGGGAGCAGAATTGACTAACTGAGAAAGATATCAACGTCTGGTAGGAAAATTAATTTACCTATACCTGATATAGCATATGCGGTGGGTGCAGTCAGTCAGTTCATGCATCAACCACAGGTTGATCCCTTTGAAGCTGCACTTAGAATTGTGAGGTATCTGAAGGGTACTTATGGACATGGCGTTCTGTTCGAGAAGAATGGACACTTGGAGATACAAGGCTATACGAATGCGGACTGGGCCTGAAATCAAATGGATAGAAGGTCAACATCTGGATACTTTACCTCTGTTGGTGGAAATTTAGTTACATGGAGAACTAAGAAACAAAAGTTAGTGGCCCTATCCAGTGTAGAAGCAGAATTCAGAAGCATTAAAAATGGTTTGACAAAAGTTCTATGGTTGCGAAAACTACTAGTTGATATTGGATTTCTACCATCTAAGACATGTCATATATTTTGCGACAACAAAACCGCTATCAGCATATCCCAGAATCCGGTTCAACATGATCGAACCAAACATGTGGAAGTAGATCGACATATTATCAAAGAAAAACTTGAAGCCGAGATCGTAGAGTTACTTTTTGTCCGATCTGGAAATCAACTAGCTGACATTCTGACAAAAGCAGTGACATCTAGAAGCTTTGTAGAAGTTATTAGCAAGTTGAGTATCAGAGATCTCATTACTCAACTTGAGGGGGAGTGTTAGCAAAGAAAGATAGATTAGCATATTTCTAGTGATTTATAGTTATATCATTCATGTATATCTTATCTTTTCAGTGTATATCCAGATAGTAGAGCCCTATATAAAGGGTGTGTATTATGATTCTAAAATATACAATAATATAAAATCTTCCCGTAAACCTCTTTTAACCATGACTATATATACCATTTAACATAAATGACTTGAGATATTTTATAGCCATTATGTCATTGCAGGATGACAAGATTGCTACTGATGTAGATCAGCTGATGGAGAATGTATCAAATGCTAGCTGACTGCATCAACTTTAAATAGTGTTTGGCCATATTACAAGGCTGTTTGAAAGAGATTATGGATGAGAAATGGAGAAACAACTACAAGACCCCACATAGGAACAATGATTGACCGAGAAGTTGGGAATACTTTCTCAATTAATTGAAGTAGATAAAAGTCTTGTTAATGATTGCTTGAATTACTTGATGCAACCAAAAAATGATACATCTCTATTTATGATATAGTAGCTCTAATAAATGCTTTTGGTTACTAGGTTTGATTATTATCATACATTTTTTTGTTTAGCATGTAAACTGATCATCGGTAATGAAGTGATACTTTTGTTAAGTGTGTCTCAGCTTTTGTTATTGAATTTGCATAATTGACAGTCCAACAAAAACCATACCAACAATAAAATAAAAGACTCATTCACATAGAGAGATGAATAACCTCCATTACTAGGAATCACAGATCCTAGTGGTAGCTAACACTCAGCATACAAGACAACATATGAACATCTCACAAATCAAACAAACCCATACATCAACTAAAGCCTCATCCATACATAAATAAGCAAATAATCTCCAAAATTAGGAATTACAGATCCTAGTTGTGGCTCACCCTCAACAAACAAGACATCGAATTCACAGATCATATGAGAACAAATACTCATCATCAGAAACATTTACAACTCCAAAATCCACACAGAGATAGATTGAAAAAATGAATGCACCTGATCGCATGAGGGTCAGAACAGCAGGGCACCAAATCCGTAGAGTTTGAAGAAAAAACTGCCCCTGATGTTTGCATATTGTGCAAATGAGAGGAAAATCACTTTGATCTCAATTGCAATAATGATCATCATCCGAGCTGGTCAGAGTTGCTACATTGTCTACCTCTTCGCCATAGACATCATCAACTGAGCACATTAGATGAAGAAGATTGCAAGAGTCGGAGAGAGGGAAGCCATAAATAGAGCCAGCTGAAGTTGCCCTAATACCGGCGTCGGAGTCGTAGACTACCTCAATCGAACAAATGAGAGACACAAGGTTGCTAGAGTCCGACAGAGAGACGACCTCATCCGACTGAATTGGAGATTGAACGACGTCATCAGTGACGCAATCGATGCCTATGGTACATATTAACCACTCGCTTCCCAAGAATAATCAGGGATTGTATGGAATGAAGTTGCAGTTTCTACGAGGTGGCATAATCAAAATCAGAATATCCAGATAAGTTAGGGATTTCTACCATCTTAGTGTGGGAAGATAGGAAATAGAGAGGCTGATATGAAGTAAAGAGGGTGGATGTCAGATTGAGTAAACAGAGTGCGAGAATTGAAAAGGGAAAACAAAGAACGAGTACTTTTATTAAGAGAAACGAATTGCAAGTAAAAGTGTTGGAAAAAGGAAATTCGTCCTCTTGCGAGCTCTCTACCCAAGCCAAATATCAATGCTTATCGATTTCCTTAATCCTCCCCACCCCTCTCTCTAACCTCAAGATGAGTATTTATATATATAATTCAAGACTCCAAATCCTACATGATTCGATCAACTTAACAAGATAGACACAATATCTTCTTGAAGATATAATGCTATATTTTACAAAAGATAAAGACAACATGATTATGTTTTAAGGATAGCTATGAGATTTCCTAAAGATAAATCAAAAGACTCGACTCAACTAAAAGACTCTACAAGACTACTCTTCCTTGACTCTGGATCTCTTGCGCCTTCACGCCCCACGCCTTGCTCATGCTCGCACGCCAAGTCACCCGCCCATAGTGCATGTGCTTGTTTTGTCCGCACCCAATGTTTTTCCCGTGCCCTGTCCCACGCATCCGCATAATCTCGCGCTGCTTCACCCCGATGATACGTCTCTTGTGCAGGATCGATATCAATAGTTCCGGGAATAAAACAACCTTGCTCTTAAGGCTGGGCCGAAGGACTCGGCCAATTGTCTTGTTGTCATGCACGATGGACCATTGTCCGGATTTGATCTGGAACCAATCCTTGATACTATGCCCCACTTCGCTCATGATGTCGTCGGTGTTCCAATGTTGAAATACGGGCGGCATCCATTGGTGCGTCTGCATTTCTCGTCGCGCCTATCCAAGGATGGTATCTATAGTTGGTCGTCGACCTCAATTCACCCTGCCTGCTAGGCAGACCATGCACCCGATGTGGGGGCAGGGCATCATGTGTTGGATCTCGCAGTTCTGGTTGTGGGGGAATTGGGCAATGTATGTCCACAGTTCAGTTTGGCCGATATGGCTCGTGCAAACTTGACGACGGTTCGTGATAGATGCTCGGCTCTGGATGCCGACCGTGGTTGATGTTATGATTGATATCCATGGCTTTGCGGATGATGTCGTGCAAGCGTAGATCGAGGGTGGGGCGATGACAAGTTGCGGGCTTGGCGTGCTGTGGCGAATGGAATCGGCATACCCGTTCAACGGAAAATTGTATAGTGGAAAGGTCGGCACAAGGGCATCAGGGCTGCCTGTAGGCCGTGGTGTAACTGTTCCTGATGGAACCTCGTATGGAAGCCACTCGCTCGGCATGCCCATGGGTGGTTGTTGGCTGCCTTGTGCCACAAGTTACGAAATAGGTGGTGCTAAGGTGGATGAGGGTCGTGGTGTGTGTGTGTGGTGGTTGAGTTCGGAGTTCCTAGGATCGCACTAAGGATTGGGGTGTGTCTTGGATAGCTTGTTTGTTTTTTAGTGGGGGTGTGACCGGCCTCATTTCGTCCGTATTCTACGGTGAGAGCCTCGAGTCTCGTATCCCCTTGGTTGAACCTTCCATTCGCCTAGGTTGTAGCTCGTGTGTCGTTGGATTCATGGAGACTCAATAAAAAAGAATTTGTTCCCCACTTTACTTCTACACTAAGGATAGTATTTGGTAAGGCGGGTATCGATCCCACATGGAATGGATTTTTGTTAGCCCTAGTTGAGTGTGCTTGTGTGGGTGAGGTAAGCGATGCCACCACGCTTCGGTTTTTGGGTGTGGGGAATTAACTACATGCAATGCGTAAGAGGTTTGATTATACTAGGCAAAGACTGAAAAGGTAGACGGCTAGCTATCACTTAACTAGGAGTACGGGCGTAAACTAGGCAGTTAAAGTGCGTGTCAGATTGTTTATAAAGACTTAAAACTAAATTACGGAAATTGAACAAGCTTAACTAAGTAGATCCTAATGTGTGACTCTGAACTAAACCACCTCTCACTTAATTAACTAAGTGATTACGAGAACAAGTACTAAAGTTGTTGCAGGTCCTAAGTGAGGCGTTTAAAGGTAAACTGAAAAGCAGGCAAAGTCAAGCTCTTTCCTAACTGGGTATGAACAATAAAGCAACATTCTGAACCATTCTACTTTTATCCATTTTGGGCAACTAGTGTTCTGGGCTACCTGATCCTACTTTAACATTTTTTTGCAGAAAAGCAAAGGGCCGACATGCAGACACTAAAAATGAATGGGACCACGACAGGTCTTCCCCTTCAGCCTCCCAAACCCTCATTGTAGAGTCAGAAGACCGAAGTTCGCCCGAAAGTACTCGGACGAGATTTCTTCAAGCTAAACTACGACGGAATGTAAATCTAACACCTTCAAACTGGCCTACTAGGATGTCCTACCTACCTACTTTCTACGTTGGACACGCTTGAACGAACTGAAATGATAAACCTCTTTACTAACCTAACTACGAACATGCTTGAACACAAATGAAAGCTCAAAGAAAACATGATTCAGGCGTTAAGTTAAAGAAACTCGACAATCTTTACAAAGGTGTGGAAATCTTATAACTACGAAAAGAAGCTTGAGATTAGAGTTCAACACAACTTAAAATTTAACTTCAAAGCAAATGGAAAATACAACTTAGATGTGTTCGAATTTAACTCAAAACATCAAATTGAACAAAGATGCAAAACTATCTAGCTAGAAGGCTTGAGTTGTGGCGTGGATGGCGGTCGGATCTTGTGACTTGGCTGAACTAAAACGGAGAGGTGGAGCATTCAAACTTGAGAAATGACTGGCTAACTTAGCTAAATTTTGTTCCAAATCCCCGACTTTCGAACCTCCTTCTTGTTGGACATGCTTCGCCTTTTATACAGCTAGGTGGGGTGAAGCTTTAATCAGCTGCTTCGTACCCCACTGGTCTTCCTGCGCTGAGGCTAACTCCTCGAATGTGCACGTGGTCTCCTGATTGCATCTTGTACTCTGTCGCGCGTCGATCCCTACAACTTTTTGTACTAAACTCGCACTTTCTTGTACAGCTTTTCATCAGAATTTAAACACTTTTAACTGGTTTTAAGGGTTGGTATTTGGGCTGATCAGGGTGGTGCCTACTACATCAACCTATCCTCATCGCCGGAGATTTGGATGACCTGTATCCAATTACGTTGGATTTTTTTTTTCAAGTTTGTCGAGGCACTCTCGGATGCGTGTTCTGATGGCGTTGGTTCATTTGGCCCTTCAGTCTCTTTTTCTTCGCTGGGCTTGGCCGTTGGTGGCTGGAGAGGCCATGACGTGTGGTTGTCCGGCCGAATCATATCGGCAGTGCTCGTGGTTGCCGCGATGGGTGGTTACGGGGCATCTGTGGCTTTTAGCTCATGTTCTGTCGGGTCGGTACTCTCGAGTGCTTTAAGCCACTGCCAAAATTCTTTAAGGTGGGTTTCAATTGCTGGGATTAGGAGCATGTCGATAAAAATAAGTTATTGTTGGATGGTTTCCACAATCTTCTCCAATGTGTCTAGGCGTTGTTCCATGCTTCGTGACTCCATGATGTTTTGATTCGGCAAGTCGGACTAATTGATATAGAGTAAAGAGAATGGATGCTAGAATGAGTAAATAGAGTGCGATATTTGAAAATGGAAAACAAAGAACGTGTACTTTTATTGAGAGAGAAGAGAATTGTAAGTAAAAGTGTTGGAACAAGGAAATTCGTCCTCTTGCGAGGCCCCTACCAAAGCCAAATACCAAGCCTTGTCGATTTCCTTAATCCTCCACACCCTTCTCTCTAACCTCGAGAGGGGTATTTATAGATACAATTCAAGACTTCAAATCCTACATGACTCGATCAATTTAACAAGATAGGCACAATATCTTCTTCAAGATATAATGCTATCTTTTACAAAAGATAAAGACAACATGATTACCTCTTAAGGAGATAGCCATGAGATTTCCTAAAGATAAAATTAAAAGACTCGACTCAAATAAAAGACCCTACTAGACTAAATACTCTTCCTTGGCTACGGATCCCTTGCGCCTTCACATCCCGCACATTGCTCGTGCTAGCGCGCCAGCTTCTGCGCGCGGAGCTCGTGGTCGCGCTGCTTTGCCCAGATGATGCGTCCCTTATGCGAGATCAATGTTAGAGGCGCTCGAGAATGAGAGAGAAACAAAAAATTAGGGCTTTCAGATTGGGGGTGTCAGAGATTATAATTAGTGATAAGTGGATTGACTTTAAATTAATAAATTGAGTTTAACTTAGTGGGATAGGTTAAAATGTGAGGCATAGTTCAGTTTTATATAAATAAATTGTCTTCTAAGGGTAATAATATAAGTATAAAAAGTGGGTCATGTCCATTTAAGAAAAGTAGCATGCTTTTCATGGACTTCATTTTTAGTAAATGTTGCATAGTATTCGTGGACAGAGGGAATATTTGTTTATTATTTTTCCTATTTGTAGTTTTTCAATTTTTTGTTTTAGTTTTTTTTAATCACAATTTTATTAAGGATAAAAAGTCTATTTTACACAAAACAATTATTAGAATGTAATATATTTTTATTCTTATGATTGCTATTAACCTTTTTTTTATGCAAAATAGTTATTTAGAAATAATATACTCCATTCGTTCCGAATAAGATGACACATTTCCTTTTTAGTGTATTATGAATAAGATGACGCATTCTTATTTTTGGAAATTATAAGACAACTTAAACTATAATTAAAATGGCTAATTATTAATTAATCATACTAATTAACCCCCTCACTCTAATTTTACCCGAGCCGATTCATTTCCCAAGTCAGACTTTTCATCATCCCCACCCCTCGTTTCTATCTTGACAATTTAAGAGGAAACCATTTTCTGTTCACCGCCGCTGCCCATTCTGTTCATCCCCTCAAATTCTCCGTTCTTGTTTCTTCTCCGCCGACTTCCATTCTGTATCCTCTTCCATCTTCCTTCTTTTTTAAGTTTTGTGGAAGAAAACCCTAAATTCTCCATTCTTATCCGATCTTGTAGTTTCCCGTAAGATATCCGCCACCCCAACCGTGAAGACCGTTGGGAGCGGTGGGTCTTCCGTAGGTGTTTCTGCTTAGGGTTTGATGCCACCCCTACATATTTTCTTTGAGCCATTTTTTATCTTAACCACCGTCCCGGCTTCCCGACGACAGATTCTTACTAGATATTGGGAAATGTGAAGTGGAAGAAGAAAGATGTGTTGGATCAGGGCTTCGGAGTTTGCAAGACTTTGGTGAGATTTAATCTTTCTCTGTGATTGTTGGCTTATGTTGGCTTGTTGGCTCATTGTTGGTTTGTCGTCTTATTGTTGCATTAATGTTGGCTTGTCTCCTTATTGTTGGTTGTGGTTGGCTTTTGTCTTAATTTTGGTTTGTTGCCTACTTGATGGTTGTGCTTGGCTGTTGTTGGCTTCACTATTGTTGGTTGTGGTTGGCTGTAGTTGGTTGTTGGTTAATGGTGCTTTCAATGAGAGATATGTGTGATTGTGCTCTGAAATGATGTTTGTCCTATTGTTGTGAATTGGATTATTTGATTATCATAAACCTGCATCATTTCATTGATACTGATAATGCGGTTTACAAAGTATGAATGTTTGCAAAACCTGTATGTTTACAAAATATGCATCTTTACAAAAAAAATCATTTGTACTTACTGAATCTAGAACCATTCTATAGCGTCCAATCCTAGGGCATCAATTATCTTATCTACACCCTCATTGCAGCCCATCTTTTTGAGATAAGCTATGCATTGTGTTGCTAACTCCATTGGCACTTGTATGTTCTCTTGGAATAACTCAAATCTCCTTAAGTCTTGCTTTCCAATGTGTGGAATTCTGTAGTTATCGTGTTCATTTTCCTTCATGATCTCCACCATGCAGTCTTATAAAACATTGTCAAATGTTATTGGGCTCACCTCTTGAAATGACTTTTCAACTGCATTCATTAAATCATCAATTGTCTTGCATGATTTTTGTACTTGTAGCGGCTGTATTGCTCTAAACCAGCTCAAAAACATTGACATTAATATCTAGAGAATTTGGTGGCTGCTGTACCAATATGATATTGAAATTAGATTGTTGTGCAACAACCATAAATTCTGGATCATTGTCTATTATGTGGGGCGTTGCATTGTCTTGTTGAATGTTGATGTCTTTAGTAGCACTCACTAGCCATTTAGTAATAGTTGTTGGTATGATCTACAAGGACAACATCAAATGCATATAGTCAATGTATACATTCAATACATACAGTTAATGCATTCTGCTATACCTTACTAATGTTGCATTCCTTGATGACAACTTTAGTGATACTTGGAATAGCTTGTGGGGTCATATACTAGAAAGCATGCTTTATGAGTTACTTATATATTTATAACACTAAGAAATATCATTCTCCGTCACTTGTGAAGAGATATTATTATTGCATGGTTTGCCTTTTATAATCTGGTGATTATATTCTGAGCAATCTGTGATTAAAATTGAGCAAACAAGTCCAGGTCTTCTACATTGTAGACTGAATGATGGTCAAATCATCACTAAAGATCTCTTAGTCGCTGCCTTGTAGATAACTATAAATTATTTAATTTATGGACAAATTTAGCTTATTTATGATTCGTCACAAATTCTATAAGATAAACTAAGATTTATTAATAGATTAAGATTAATTAACTAATTTAGATGATTTTTTTAATGATTAGCTAACTAAAAATGAAAGATCCAGAATATCAAGGCTTCTATTCTCGGTGAAGATAAACCAGAAAGACGGTCGAAACCAGCCGAAAAATAAGGACGAGTCGAATCAGAAAGAAATCGAGGACAATAAATCGAAGACAACGAGTCCAAAAAAAGAAAAAAAAATCAAAGACAACACTTGAACCAAACAAGAAAATCAAGAACTGACCTTTGTGGCTCAGCTCTACCAAAATCATCACAGCCACAAGGTGAACTACAATGACGGCCGAAAACCATGTAGAAATGAAGACTGCCGGCGGTGGAAACCGCAAAACAAATCGAAGATAACGAGTAAAAAAACCAGCAAATTGAAGACAAAATTCGAACCAGAAAGGAAAATCAAGATCTGGTCTTCGTGGCTCAGATCTACAAAATCATCACACCCACAAGATAAAACACAACAACGGCCGGAAACCATGTTGGCGGAGGACAACCTAGAACACAAATCGAAGTCAAACCTCGAAAAAATGAGGAAATCGTCACAGCCACAACCCTCGAAGACCCGGCGGCCATGGAGCGACAGTGGCCAAGGTGCGACAACAACCGTTACTGCCGCACCACCACTATCGCCGGTCACCACCACCTCAAGGGAGAGAGAGAGAGTCACATGGCCAAAGAGGAAGAGAGAGTCGCATAGCCAGAGAGGGGGAGAGAGTTGCAGGGTGAGAGAGAGAGAGTCGCAAGTAACAGAGAGAGACGTAGTGGGTATGAAGGAAATCCAGATTGAACAGTGTCACTAACGCACCAATTTGGTGCGATTAGAAAATAGGGTGGAATAGTAGAAAATAGTAAAATATGGCACTATTTGGTCCGGTCCATGATAAATAATCTGCAGCCCGTTGGGCCAAGGCGAAAAAATAAATGAGCTACCAAACACCCAAATTATATTATTAGGCTATGATTAGTTATCTATCATGACCTTATCTATGGTACCAAGCGATGCCTAAAATAACCTAAGTGGGGTGCATATATAATACACGTGTCCTCCCTTTTCTTCTATGTTGGAACCGAAAATTGAAGGACTCAGATGCATGAAATTCCTTCATCCACAATTCAGACATTTGGGCCCAAGAGTGGTCTTAGTTTTATTTATTTTCAACCCAACACTTATAAATACATATATCATCTCGACCCACACACTAAACTACATAATTAAATCATATTAAATATTTATAATTAATTCTAAATTTTCGATTATTAATTAATTCTCACATTATCTAAATTTCTACTATAATTAATTTTTGAATTTTTCAGAGTCTTACATATTTTATGATTATTTTTATTTATATTTTTAGGGAACCAGTTCTTGAACCAAAAGGATGTGTCGGATGTAGAGTTAATCTGTACGTGCAAAGTTTCTTTGAAACCAAAGATCGGTCTTATGTTTCAAACTGTAGAGCAGTGTGATGCCTTCTATCATGCGTACGGTGCTGCATCTGGCTTCCAGACACGTAAGAGCACTATTAATGTGGAAAATTTGGTCAGATTATTTTGAGGTACAGAGTTTGTGCTCGTGAAGGCAAAAACATCATATTAGAAGAATGGCCAGATATGCACTTGTTGATTTCTGATACAAGTATGGAATTGGTTTTGTTATATATAAGTTTGTTGAGGGTTACAACCATGACTTGGCGTTTGATGGATATCAGTGTTGGAATCGAATAGTTTGATCAATATTTAATATGGTCAAAACATTTAATTTACTGAAATTAAATGTTATAGTCTCGATCTACGTTTTGAGTAGATACCCGTAGTATATTTATTTTCTCAAATCCGATTCCCGGTGAGTGGGAAATAATGGGTTAAAGTTGGTCAGTAGAAAGTTAAAAGCCTAGGGATTAATGAACTATTAATTATCCCACATTGGAGACATAACCTTATTAATCAAAGTAT
>JAYDZE010554252.1:0-13227 GCA_034509125.1 Monilaria moniliformis | reverse complement strand
TCCAACATGGGTGTGATGTTACATAATTTCTCTGAAAGGATTTAACCGTTTCAACAGAATTTCCTAATTTACTATTTCTTTAGCTACTAAATTACAAGAATAATCTCCATTATTATAATTTGTTTATCATTAGTTCAAGTCATTTTCCTAATTTGTAATTTATTTATAGTTTATCTTATAGTAATAAATCGATCTACTTACTTACATTCGTTTTTTACTTCGATTTCAAATTTGAATTAAATTTATAAAAAAAATGGAAAATCGGAAAACTGAACCGGAACCGCCGAAAACCGCCAAAAAACCGGCGGTTTGGAACCGGAACCGGCGGTTTCCGATTCCAAACCGAAACCGGCTAATCCCCGGGCGGTTCGGTTACGGTTCCAGATGCCTCGGAACAGGAACCGGTGGTTTCGGAACCGTTGGCATCCTTCTGATATCTGATATATTGTCGATATATATATATATATATGTACAATTTTTCATGTCGCATTTTTAGTTTTTTGTATTTTAACTACTCTAGTATTTTACTGTCTAAAATAAAACTATTAGTATATATTTAACACATTGTCTAGCCTTAATTCACATGAACTGGTATTTAAATTTATTTATTTTTGATATAAGTATTTCAATTGTTTGATTATTAAATAAATTAGACCTACACAAAACTATATTTGACAACTCTTTAACGTTGGACCGTAGTGGTGTTAAAATAATTCGTGAGAGAAAGAATTTCAACCACATTAAGTTGAAAATTTGTGAACATTCACATATAATTAGGGAATGTCATATTGGATTAGCTCGTCAGCAGTCAGTAAATCATAAGCTCTGTCCCATATTTTGATGACTCGCGCTCTTGTGCGAGCTTGCGTATTGTGTGTGCGGGTTAATCCAGATTGAATCTGAATCTTATTAAATTCGATCTTCTTCTTTTTTTAACAACAATAAGTTTTATTCATTAACATAATTACTTTTATATACAAAAAATCATTTTTATTCATAACAATAACAACTTACACAATGGTCACTTTTATTCAGAATAAGTGATACTTTTATTCATAGTAAGTGTTACTTTTATAAAATATATCATGTATTTTTATCAAGGGATGAGTCTAGGTCGGGTTCGGATTTCGGTCCAAGTTGGAGTCGAGCTAGGGCCGGGTTCGGACCAACCCGACCCGCGACATAGGATGGTCGAGCGTACCAGAGTGTTTGTGTATTTTGAAGTCCCACTTGTGTACTATTATTTTAGTTTTTCTTCTTCAATTTCAATTTCACTGATTAGATTTATTTTTAGAATTATTATTTAGGATTGATAATTTTCAATTAGGACTATAATTAGTTTTTAGTATTTCAGTTTTTTAGTTGCCAACTGATTCCTAGTATACGCTAAATTTTTCAACACTTCATTTTTTAGCAATAAACATTACTTAGGACTCACTATATAATAATTACCATTTTTACAATATATATTATTAAAGTATTAAATTCGTCCTAAAAAAATAATGTACACTTTGTCATTTTGTCGTGTCCCATAAAATAGTGTATACTTTTTAATTTTCTTTTTTTGATATTTTTTATTTATTATTTACCCTCATTATGCACACATATTTACAAAAAATCAAACATGACCCATCACTTTCTACATTAACTAACATAAAAAAAAAAAAATGAAGCCATTTTTCCACTCACAAACACACTACCTGATTTTTATTAAAATTCATGTCACACCAATGTATGCATTATTGTTTGGAATGAGGGAATATAATTTACTAATAAGACACATAATATATTGTGCTTTCAAATGTTCAATAAACATTGATTGTCAATAATATTAAAATATTACAATATTTTTCCTTGTTTTGAATAGAGATGTCAACATAACCTGGTGGATTCAAGCCTGATTTAGCAGAGCAAGTGGGCGGGCCTAGGTCGTGCCACCTACTCAATATGGGCCTCGTCCGTGCTTCATTTAAAATCTGGGTCCAACTGAAGCCCACATCAAGCGTAACTAGAAAATTATATTTGTCTATTTTCTTGTAATGTATATTATGTCATATTTGTGTTATATTTTATAATAAAACTTGTAAAATATGTAGTCTTCAGAAATTAAGATCCTACCCCTGAAAAAATAAAGATATTATGATCCTAATTCTATATAATAGATCACTTGCATTTTATAATTTTCAAGTTTGTAGTCCTACTAAAAGTGAATATCCATCAAATTTATCTTCAAATTATTTTTGCTTCATGAGCCTAGCTAATACCCAAATGTGGGCTAATTATATAAATTAAGATGAAATATATGTGACTTTTTATGAGTTCAAATGTTATTTCATATAGTATATGAATTTAGTACAATTAAAGTATTGATGTTTAAATATTTAGGTATAAAATTTAAATAACATTATGAAGAAAAAATATATTTAATCATAAAAAATAGGGATGCTCGGTTTTTTTACAAACCGACAGTTCCAATCGGAAACGAAACAGGCGGGCCAGTTTTAGATTCGGAGTTTATTATTGAATTAAATGAATATGTTAGTAAACGGTTATTATTGAATTATCTGGAGTTTATTATTATACTTCTATTCATGTTTTAGAGCATTTTATGTATATAGCACTAAGTTTTAAGAAAATTCCAACGGTACATTTAGTTGTTAAATGTTTAGATCCGAAATAAAAATTAGGTGGCTTTTGTAAGCTTTTAGATTGTTATTATAAAATTTGACAAAACTTACCTCTTATGAACTTAGCCCAATTGAGTTTAGGTTCTGGAACTTCATTTGAGTTAGATCTTCCTAGCGTAGAACAAATTAAATTTGAGTTAGATTTGACCTTACGTAACCTATTTAAGGATTATGAAACAAAGTATAATAATGATCATCAAATAAACACTCATCTAGTAGAGATTCTAACTTTAGTAACTATAAATTTAACATAGACATAGATTATAATGACCTAATAGCAATGAAAATAGCATCACTATACAATGATACAACACATAGGGGTAGAGCTAATAGTGAATTAGATATATATTTGGAACTCGTGCTATTTTCAAAGATGCAGGTCCTCAACACCACCAACTCGACGTCCTAGATTGGTTGTCAATGCATGAGAAAGATTATCATATACTTGCCACCATGGCAAATGATATTTTTGCAGTTCTCGCATCCACCGTCGCTGTTGAGCAAGCTTTCAGCACTGTCGGTTGCGTCTTGGATGAACTAATGAGCAACATGTCGACAAGAAACATGAAAGCCACCATGTTGCTTGATGATTGGGCCAAGGCGGAAATGAGGGCTCAGGAACCGGATTGGGTTCTTCGTGTGGACAGTGACGTTGAAGAATTTACAAAGTCCGAACGATCCGAAGTCGAATAGGTAAGTTAAGGTAAGAGAACTACGTGGACTTTGATTCCTCAATGAGGATACATAGGCAACTCAATTTAAATTGTGAAAGTCTAACTTTAAGGATTTAAATTGAGCTCAACCCCTTTTCTTTTTTCCTCCCTTAGCCTTTGTACCTTGTAGCAATGTAGATTGACTTTGTTGCAATTTGTAACTTGTAATTTTATTTGTAATTTGTAATGTAAATTTTATTTTGTAATTGTAATTTGTTTATTTTATTACTTAAAAAAAATTTCAACTTTGTAATTCGTGGTATTTGTAATATAATAATGTAACGTATACATTTGAATTATCAATAAATAATTATAATTTTTAAATATTTTTTTAACTTATAAGTCACACTTAAATTCTCTCCGATTTCAAAATAAATCTCATTAGAAAAAAAATAGAAAAATCGAGAAACCGGAACCGGAACCGCCGTTTTCCAGTTCAAAACTGGAACCGCCCCTTAGCCTCACGGTTCGGTTACTGTTTGGATGCCCACGAAACCGTAACCGGCGATTCCAAACCGGAATCGACGGTTTTGGAACCGTGGACACCCTTATAAAAAATCATTACAGATTCACGGTCCACCTTGGAAATGGTTATGGGTCGAGCCCACGTATATTAGAAAAGTATGGCTCTAGCCCGACCCTGTTTAGGCGTGAGCGTTGGTCAGCTTGCATATCTTATAATGAGCTCACCAAAGCAGGCCAGGTTAAGTTAACAACTCTAGTTTTAAACATGTATTATTTTATTTTGTGAAACTTTGGTATCCTAATGAACATTTTACTCGATTCATAAATTTTTATAAGGTCCGTCCTACCATATATTATCCTCTTGTCATTTGAGGGGTGGCTTGAATAAGGACCTCAACCTTAATTATGTGCTTTGGCCCTTTGGGTGTGAGTATTGTGTATGTGTGTGTTTGGAACTTTGGAGTGAGGGGTCGCTTAGTTTTAGTAGGAAAGACAAGTAACTATCAACCGATGACTCAAATCATTAAATTGAAATATATTTGCTAGGACTCAACTCATACAATTATATATTTGGAGTGTGGTGATAACTTATAATTTTGGCAATAGTGCGAAGTGGGTGAAACCAACCAGTCAACCACGTCTTACCAAATTATTTGTTCATAATATCTCACTACCTTCTAGAAGGTATATATATATATGCAGTCACGAGCGAACTCGGAGAAAAAAAAATCGAATTAAAACATATTCAATTGAGCCTGAGAAAGCAATTTGATTAAGAGAGGCCATTTACTAAAATGAAACTAGGAAAACTGGAAAAAGATGTGCCAACTTAAGATAAATTATAAAACTCCATAAGTTTATAGTATTTTTTTTTTATTTGAGACGTTTATAGTATTATTATTTTTTCCAAAGCCATATATTGTATTAAAAGGTGGAAATTAACGCTGCAAGAAACATGCAAATTCACCAACAAAAAACTTTCCAAATGAAGAAAAACTGTTGGAATTTTAATACAATAGGGATGTAAAAGTGAACATTTATATTTTAATAATCGGACATTCCAACGACCGACAACCATTTTTGAATATGTATCTTTTCTCTCTCTAAATAAGGTATGCAGAACAAATTTTTTTGTTGCAAATCATATAAATTTGAACATTTTTCTCTTTTCGAGTCTTCGACTACTTAGAATTTTGTGCGCTTTCTTCGTTTTTATCTTCTGCATTTGCTTTTTTTGGATTTATGATTTTTTATAAAGACAAACTTACTAACGACATGATATATGCCTTTCCCGATGGTCACGTAGGCCCAACTATTTATCAAGGAAGGGACTAAAATCGAAAAAAATCGGGACTAAAAAGAAAAAAAAATTGATTATTTCAATTCTTACATATTTTTTAAAATATGCTTACTTTTATACAACTAAAAGCTAATATATGTGATAAAATGTTTTTTCATACTAGAGGCTTAGATTCTAAATAGAATCATTAAGAAGATTCTAATTTATTCATAAGTATTCCGTTTAATTGAACCTTGATATTTCTTTATTGTTAAGGAGAGATAAAATAAGAGAAATATCCTAAATATTCACCAAAATAAGTGAAATCATGAAGTTTAACTTAAGTGGCTTAGCTGAGCCACCACAAAACTCTACTTAGCAAGATGTTTTAGGTTAAATCCGTCTTTATTCGAGTTTTTTTTTTTCCACATTGTATATAGTGATAGTGATCCCGCCTGCATGCGGTGTATTATTTCTCACATTACACTACAAAAAAGCGCGAATTAACGACGGATATTTCTGTTGGTAAATTCAGAAAATCCTGAGAAAATCCGTCGGTAATAAAGCTTACGGACGGATTACGAGGGATACACGACGTCACTATAATCATTGTTGGTAAAAACATTATTGACGGATTTTGTCTTTCGGCAATATTTACCGACGGACTGGTCCGTCGACAATATTTACTGACGAATTACCGACGGCGGCCACCGTCGATGATTTTGACGTCCAAAAGCACACAACCGAAATCATCAACAGGAAAATCCATCGGTAATGACATATTACCAACGAAAAAATCCGTTGGTAATTTGAATAAACTTTTGAAACAAAATCCATTGAAAATACCATTAATAATTTAAAAACTTTATTTATAAGCCAAATTTAATGATAAAATAACTTTTGTATTTTGAGCTAAACAAACCTAACAATTTAATAAAGCAGACATCTATTATAGGGATTATAATATGATAAATTTTCTTTACATGTCATAGAATGTAAAATGAACAAAAGGTGCACACTTCCACAATCAATCCAAAGCATTTAGTGTTCTTTTATCGCTATATATGTATATTCCCCCCACAACTATTTTTCCACATAATAAAAGAATATCACCACACTTGATGAGACACAATAGTAAAGATTTAATCAGGTCAAGCCTTGTCTCCCCCACAATTCCCAATTAGGAATTCAAGACTAAGATCAACATGATTGGGCAGGGAGAAAATAAAATTCAAACAATGGATCACTAGCACTACAAGCACACATATTGAAACTACATTTTGAGACACAAATAGTCCAGAATCACATCAATCAAACAGACTGAGTACGCCTACATACACACGATGCTTCCAACAAGATTTTCCTTTAAAGGAATGTAAATGAATTACCTTAGTAAAACTCATCACCTTCTACAAACTGGTTTTTCATGTTCGAGCCATCTCTAGTATTCACAAATCTAAGTTGGCTCTCCATCTCAGTGTTTGCTCAGTGTTAGTTGTTGGGGTATCGTTGTTATTTACATATGCCCTGCTAGATCCAATTAACACCTGGAGACCATCTTGACCGTTTGCGTCGACCCACAGTTGGCCATGGCATCAAGAGAACCCGAAAGATGTCCGCCGGGATTATTTCCATCCTCGAATGAATTAGAACCCTAAGGATGAAAGTGACCATTATTGTCTGCACTACTCGTAGAAATCCTAAACACCAAAAAATGAAACATTAACAAAGCATTTAAAAAACAGAAATAGAAATTAAAACCAAAATACAGAAGCATATCAAGGCTATAATTATGCTTCCCAGAGATCAGGCTCCACCAAGTGAATCCCAAATAAGCAAGTCATATTAATTATATTGGCAAAACAATATATAGGTCCAGATATAGTAAAATCATTCTTGCACACAGATTTTTAGGTTTCAAACATAGCTCCCACATTGAAATTTGGGATTTTGAAGATAATCAAAAACTGGAACTAAGTCTTTTGACCTTGCTTCAAGCATATGAACAGGGAATCTTTCAATTATTTCTTGAAGATAAAATTGCTTTCTCCAAATCTAACTGCAGCATATTTAAACAATCAATAAGACGATAAACAGTTGGAACCTATATTTTATCTATATATAAACATCAATAAAGACAATTACCTATATTTAATCTAAGAATGATTTTGGTAGATTTTATTCTTTTTTTACCAGCACGGTGACTTCACATTCCAAAACCATGCATACAACAAGCACAAGATTTCAAACTTAAAAAATAGCCCTGAATACTTGTAACTTTTTTTTGTCCCATTTCTTCTGCCAAAGTGTAATTTGGCATCGTGCACAGGAAAATAAAAGTAAACAATGAAAACTAAAAACTGGCAGCACTCACTTTATTTTGGATGGAGGAATTAATGAAGTTAGTATCCAACAATACTCAGTATGGTGGGCCTAAAGCAATACTGTGCTTGAAGTAAAGCGCTGATGAAACTTGCAGCCTGCATCTATAACAGTTTGATATCAAATTCAACACCAAGATCTAAACCGAACTAACTGATAAGTGCCATTTGTTGTTAGAATTAGGGACTGAATTGAGCTATAATTGAACATGATATCTACACTAATTAGGTGATTTGGTGCAGGAAACGGAAAGAAGCAAGGGCAAGGATGGAAAGGCTGAGAAGGGTGGAAATCGGCTAAGAAATGCAACGAAAGAGGTAGAATGGACATTCAAGATGGGCAGTCTGTTGCTGATTTTCCAGAACACTGTAGGACAAAGTGGTCCCGGGCGGAAAATGGTGAGGTGGCGCCACCAGCTGTGTGGATGGGCAATTGTGTCCAACCCAGAAGACTTGAAAGAGGAAACCTAGCTATAGGAGAAGGAGGGAGCCGCACTATAAAAGAAAGAAAGAAGAGAGAGAAAATAGTGGATCCATCACACTACTCACTCTCACATGTACGCTCTCACATAGATCTGGTTTTGGGGAAGAACAATCCCTCTGCCACTATGAGATAGGGCAGAGGAAAATACTAGTTGTTGTGTGGCTCATTTGGAAGTGATTTTTGTTGTATTGCCTTGGGCTTCGAACTTTTTCCTTTAGCTCGTCGTTTCCTTCGAACTAGTGATTTTATTTTGTTGATGCCTAGTGTTGAACTATGTGGATTGATCTATTTTAATGTTTATGCAATGAAGTTTAGTTGTTATGTTTGGTTTGTTATGTTTCAGTCCTTACTTGTGTTGAGTGCTTTAAATCTTAGTTCTTAATTCTTAGTCTAGTTTAAGAGTTGTTTCTTTCTAAATAAGTTTAATCTTGTCCATTCCCAATTTATTTATAGTTTTTTCTTGGTGTCTTGAACCTCACTTAAAAAGTTTTTGTTCATTACAAATTAGTTAAATTTTTATCATTTTCATCAAAGAAAAGAAAACTGGCAGCATATTTTAGATTCTAGTCGAAGGTTGTGAGTTGTTGTTAGATGAATTAACCTTTCCTTTAGTTTTGAGTTGAAATTTTCGTAGGGTGCCTTTAGCAAGTGGCAGATATGTCTGTTGGTCCTCTATACTCGTGCCTGCTGCCCATACTGCACTTGTTTGCTTTATTTCCAAGTTTGGGTATAATTTTTCTGCTTTCAAAACCTGCAAAGTTTGGTTACTATAGGTTTACCATTACCCTATCTAGTTTAGGCTGTTACACTTTTCATTTGATCCAGCTGCTTTAAGAGTAAAAAAATTTGTGTTTTCTTTTAAATTCAGTTATCACAAATTCCTGAAATGTCTCAAGGAAATCGAAGGAACAATCTCGTAAATCTGGCATTCATGCTTAGTCGTCTTTTAGAGTTTTGACCTTTAAATTGCTCAGTTTACTTTCTGTCACCCAACTTGTTTCTGTAATGTTGTTTGTCAAAGTTGCTTGTTAGCTTGTTTAGTTTGTTTAGTTTCGTGTGTTAAGATTGTTTCCCACTTATTAGTTAGTTAATGCTATGTTTTCTTCCATCACAATGGTTTTAGGCATGACGGCATCGTCAAACCCCTCTTAGGTATAGAAAACATGCAATGAGATTCACATTCCTCGTGAGATCAACCCCACTCTTACCCTATACTAATTCAATAGTATAGAGGTTAGTTGGAAACTATAAATTATATTGATAGGCTGAGTTTGTGTTCTTTTCTTTTAACGACAACACACAAATTTAAGCAACCTATCACTAACGAACTCAACAAACTATGTGGAAACACGCTACAACACAATAGTATAGTTCGAGTATGAAATCTAAGCTCGAAAGATGAAACTCACACATTTCAGGGGAGTTTCCCCTTGGTCAAGTCTTTTCTGTTAGGGTTTAAGACATTCTCCTTGTACGTGCAATATAAAATAGAGGAAATTGAAAACTAACAAAGCAGGATGAATTCATGAAAATATAGATTTAACTGTAAATGGAAAATGATGAATTTACTGTTTAATTGCTTTATGGGTGATGGTTTTCTTCATAACAGCAAATTTAGGAGTTTTCTTCGCTTTTCCCCATCTTCAGTTTTAAGTCGCAGGCATTGAAGATAAATTATAAAATTGAACAGTAAAATTAAACAGTAAATTCATCACCCATAAAGCAATTAAACAGTAAATTCAGTTTTAGGAGTTTTCTTCGCTTTCCCCATCTTCATTAATTTAATTGTTACATATACACACCATTAATGAATACGTCCCAATAATTGACAATTTTATAATTTAACTTTTATCAAAATTGTCGGCAAAACCTCTAGTCCATTATTTTACTGATCTTCAGTCACAATTCAAAGTGTAACATTAGTTGCACTGTCTCATTTTGGTATTTGTACGCAAAATTAGTTATGTAATTCTAATGTGTACCACAATTGGTCAAATAACTCGACTCTTCAACAATTTTGATCTTGTAGCATTAATTTGCATTTTTAGGACAATTTGTATTGGAACTCGAACATTTGTTCGAAATTGCAGGTAAAGTTTGGGTATTTATGGCAACAATATCGATTATATTCAGTAGCGGATCTAGAATATAATTTAAGTAAAATACATTGTTCATATCATCAGCGATAAATTCCAAAATGACGTCGTTTGACGTCTTCTTCTTAAAAAAATATTCTGCAGATGGAGGCGGCCATGACGTTTCCGGCTAATTTTAAGGGAAAATTGGGCTCTCCTAGCTGTCGGGGATCAGCCGACCCCTCCCACTAGATCCGCCACTGATCAAAATTAGCATGTACCCCAAGGGTATAATTGTCTAAGAGTAAAAAAAATGTGCAAGCGAAATTATTCCAGAAACTTGGAAAAAAGAAAGAAAGAATAGAAGTATAGGACTTCTTATTCTGAGAACAATTTAATACATAAATAATTCACATCCATCACAGCACAAACTCATTTTACTCGAAGATTTAATAAAATAACCCACGTTTTGATTGAGAAAGCGATAAAGTCGCAATCTTTGGAGTTAAAAAGTCATTATCCATTGATTAAATAGTGTAGGCCAAACTAAGGGAGCATTCACACATGCATAATAAGTGTGACATTTTTTTAATTACTATAATATGTATTCTTGACTTGCAAATCACCCCTTTTCACCACGTGAAACTCTCCGGCAAATGTGGGTGCAAAATTAATTAATATCGGAAAAATTAACTCAAAATTAGTTATTTTGTTAGAGACATGTTCCAACTCAAAAAGTCGTCACGAGTTGATAGATAAGCCCCCTACAATTTATTAGAAAATATCATATATAAAATTGTGATATATATAAAAATATATTGATGCATGCATATTAAACTTTAATATTCTCGAAGTTTGATTGGTAACAAATTTGAGCCTATTCTAAATCACTATAATTACAAAATTGTCTATCTCTCAACAAAGGGTTCGAGTTTGACATTTAAGAAAGAGAGTTGATTGAATTAAACTTGTATTCATATTTGAAAAACTAAGCACACTCGTGGTACTAATCATTGCTTTGTTTTTCATGCAATATAATAATAATAAAATTATGATAATGAGTAGCGTAATATATATTAGCATAACGTGTACAATTGACAGGGGTTGATATGCTTCAAGGGTCGTGGCCCGTGGGTGTCGGCACAACTATATGGACGTCGATTTCGTGTAAGGTCAGGAAGTAATATTCTTTAGAAGAATATAAATATTATTATTAATTACGATCTTCAGATCATATATATAATTAAAGAGCAATAACAAATGAGTTGGATTTTTTGGATTATAATAATTCATACCGCCCAAAGTATTTCTCATTTCTCATTTTCATCACAAATACCTTATTTATATCAAATATTAAATTACAAGTCTTTTTTTTTATCTTTCATTTAAGATGCATATTGTATATTTATCTCGAAAATAATTATACGAAACGAAAAGAGGCAAAAAAAAAAAAAACCTACCATTTAGGATTTAATTGTTATATCTATTAACAGTTTTGTAGCAATTTGTTCTTGTAAATTTTGATTAACTTTTAATTTTAATCTTCTAATTGAATTTATTTACATACTATTCTTTTTTTTATATATATAGTAATATTTCATTACCAAATTAGCTTATTATTATCTTGAGAAACTTTCACTAACATAGTTTTGTTATGTGGCAGTTGCATATTATCTTAAATAAAAGTATAATATTTAAGCTGGTATTTTTTTTATAGTAGCAATATCATGTTCTGTTAATAAAATTTTACCATAAAATAATACGAATATATGGAATATCGAAATGTCAAAAATAAGAAAATGAAAGGCAGATTAAATTTATTTAAAAAAACGTTTAAACACTTCCCTTGGAAAGAAAAAAATAATTAGAGAAAATGAATAAATTACTTAATGGTCAAGCTTTAAATAGTGATAACTTGCTCATTATAAATGTACTTTTACAATTGACAGTATATCAAATTAAAACTTATTTCATGTATTAGGCAGATTATTTTGGCGGGAAAATTTTGCTACACAATTTTGTTTTTATATAAATAAATAAATAAATAAGGAAAATAAGATGAAGGATTAGATATGCGTGCTTTCAGAAATGTTATGTATTAGAATTTGCAGACAATGACAAATTATTATCTGGGCCGAGTTTTATAGGGCTGAACTGCCGAATCAGCCCACTCTTCAAAATACAAAAATCATGACAATCTTAATAAACATATAAATGGGTATTCTATACCCTCTTTTTATTCACTATAGGGTCTTAATTAAATATTAATTGAATATTTGTATACATATTATTTTATTCCTATAACCCCTAATTTAATTTTTAATAAACTAATAACTCAACTTAAGGAAATTTAGGATATTAACATGTACTATCGGCCATAAACTATCAGACTCATTGAAAGTCTTCGATAAGATTTGGACTTCGAGAATTTATAGGGCGGAACTGTTACGCCGCACATAGACGGAATAACTGGCCACCATAAAATGAAAAAATACACCTCACGCAAGCGGGAGCCTTGCTACTTAAGCAAGACCTTATTGACACTGTAATGCTGGATTTAAGCCTAGTATGTATTTCTAGATTATAACTTACAAATGATCAAATTCCAGCATCCAGATTCAAAGATCATATAACATTTTTACCGATATAAGTTTTTTTTTTTAAACTCTTAAGAAAGTTAGCTAGATATTGGTCACCCTTAGTACTTCTATATGGAGTAATAATTTACCTATTATAAAGTAACACCATTACTCACTTTACATAATAAAGAACCTTTTTGGTTGCTGATTAAAGCACTTTTGAGTTTTGAGAAAATAAATAGACACTAAATCATTAACCCATTCAAGAATTCAAGGAAAATGTTCCCAAAATAAACGAACACAACAACACAATTAGTGCTGATCTATCTCATCTTCCAAACCCAACTACTCAGCAAACTGTCAAAATCTAATTAATGATAGTATCAGTTTTTTTTTTTTAAATCGTGCAACTGGTATTTCAAAATTTTGATAATCATCCATTAAATAATTATAATCCTCCAAATTAATCACAACTCCTTTGGTAAATCATTTTATTATTATTATTATTATTATTATTATTATTATTATTATTATTATTATTATTATTATTATTATTATTATTAT
>JAYDZE010554241.1:0-13227 GCA_034509125.1 Monilaria moniliformis | reverse complement strand
GCAAAAGACCTAGACCTTATTTGTTTAATCAAACGATTTATAAAATCAAATGAAAAACAAATACATGTGACAAAATATTATTCTTCTCATTATTGGGAAATAAGGTTTACAAAATACAAAGCAACTCGAAGCTTGCTTTTCAGTATATACCCTAACAGCCAAGTCTGCATCAACATAACCTACCACCTCTTGCCATCAAAATACAAACTCATATCTGTGGTACCACTCAAATATCATAGGATCCACCTTACTGCTTCTTAATGCTGCTTGATCGGATAACCCATGAATCGGCTCACTACACCCACTGCATGAGCAACATCAGGTCACATACACACCACGACATACATAATGCCACCAATTCCTAATGCATATAGGACTTTCTTCATTTGGACACGTTTTTCCTTGCCGTTCGGAGACTCATTTCTCGAAAGTTTGAAGTAACTTCCCTATGAGACACTCACGTGCTTCGAGTCGTCCATGTTGAATCTTTCCAGGATCTTTTGAATGTAATACGCATGCAAAGATACAATTTTACCATGGTTTGTCGCGCTCGATTCTCATACACAAAATCTACATTGCCTCTCCAAGATCCTTCATGGAGAATCGTTCAATCAATTGCTTCTTTCAGCTTATCCACTATTTTTCCATTAGGTCATACTATCAACATATCATCAACGTATAGCAGTAGGATAATATAACTTTTGTTGAGTCTTTTGTAATAACAACAATAGTCAGCACTGCATCTTTGATAACCAATCTCAAGCATGAAACTATCAAACTTCTTGTACCACTGCTTCAGAGCTTGCTTCTAGCCATACAAGCTCTTCTTCAACTTGCACACAAGTCATTCTTTCCCGTTTTATGCAAACCCCTTAGGTTGTGTCGTTTATAATTCCTCCTCTAAGTCACCATAAAAGAATGCCGTTTTTACATCTGTCTGATGTAAGAAAAAGTTTTCTGTGTCACTACTCAAACCCTTTTACAACAATTCACGCTTTGTAGAACTTACTACCACCAATATCCATAACAACTGTCCACCTCCGTCTGTTATCAAACCTGTTACACTTTTACATAGCACTCAGGCTCACCCAAGAGCCTATCACCAAACTCATAAATTTGGCCCGGTGATAATGAAATGATTATACCTTGACCCCGTGCTGCCACCCAAGCAGTGGATTTTTCATCTCTGGGCTCTGGCACTACAGGTTTGAATATACTGAAGTTTTAATTTGTTGTTGTGTATATATCAAACTAGTTTATTGCATCTAAATTTCTGACTATGATATTGTAATAAAGGGAAACCTTATATTTGGGGGTGAGATTAGGGATGCTCGGTTTTTCACGAATTGGTGGTTCCAACCTGAACCGGAACCGGCAGTCCAATTTTGAAACTGGAACTTGCGCAAATGGTTAAACCAGAACCGTGAATTTGGTTCCGGCGGTTCAGTTACAGTTCAAATTTTTTGGAATCGGAACCGCCGGTCCATACCGCCAGTTCCGGCGATTTGGGGGTGTAGGCTAGATGTGGTAGGGTGGTAGGCTATGGCTGACGAAACTGTTGGTTTCTGCTGCAAAACCATCGGTTTTGCAGAAAAACGACGACGCACACGATTTTTGATTTATTTATTTATTATTATTAATATTATTATTATTATTATTATTATTATTTTATTTTAAAATTCAAATTTAAATTCAAATTCAAATTTAAAAAATTTCCCCCTCTTTTTTATTTATAAATACCCTCTTATCATCTTCATTTAAACTCAACAATCTTGTATTAACAATAATTCTCTCTTCTCTACCTCCAGTTTCTCTCATCTCTACCTCCTATTTGTCTCTACTTGTGCATATTGTGCTTAATTTCATTACTCTACTTGTTTACTTACTTTTCAAATATCATTTATATTCACACATTCATTCACACTATATATAATGCATACATATTTACAATATTAATGAACAAATTATCAATATGTCTTCTTCTTGTTCTAACCGTGCCGATAAGGGTAAAGTTGTTGCCAAGATCAAAGTGATGCCCCCCATCCAAGATCAAAGAGAGCAACAACATGCCAAGATGCTCGAGAGCAACTCGATTTATTATCGGAACAAGTTGCTGCCCATATGCAAGTGAGTTTGAAGAAATTGTTTAATTTTCATTTTTCTGTTATAATTTATCTATTAACTAAAGTAAATTGATTAGGTTATAATCTAATAATTTCAATATATTATATATTGTAGGCAGATGAATATGATGCAGCGCATGCCTTGATGGGCCTGAACACCATGAACATCTCTCAAGAAATTCACGGTCCATACTTGTTGCGTATTTTAGAGTATATATTTAAATTTCAATTAATCACATACAAGTTATAAAATACCCATCACTTCTAACTACAAGAGAACAATGTCGAAGATAGTAATTAGGGGTCCAACCCAAAGGGTAAAATAAAGAATTTAAAATTATGAGATCAAAGAAAAACTAAAGCAAACCTGGATGTTAAACAAGATTGAAAAGATTATCTCTAATATGTTTCAAATGAACGCTTTACTTGATTGATTCAAATCGGGGTTCTTAGTTCAAATTTCATGGCATTAAAGATTGTGTCTATTTTACACTCTAATGACACTGAACATGTCAGAAAAATTGTGAAATTAAGATCAGCTGAACACGTCTCAAAATTCCTGAATATTAATCTAGACTCCTATGGAAGTTCAGTAAATCCAGATTAATACTTAAACACTTTCGACACAAATGATTAACATATTAAATTACTTAAACATAGACTTTTGTGGAAGCTCAGTAAGACCTAGATTAGCAATTAATTATATTAATTAACCTTCAAACTTTTCTCTGAACAATACTCAGTTCTGGGGTTTTTTTTATACTATGTAGCGCTCCTATTTTCCAAGTTAAAGAGACATCATAAAAAGACAATATTAAACCAATAAAGGTGCACACTTCAATAACTTAATTAAATATGAACGACAACATAAATTAATCCATGAAATCAAACATAGGAACTGTTGAGTCAATTCAAAACATTATTCATCCTACTACATACTAGGGATAATAGAAAATTCTAGCCTAACATGGAGAAAATAACACCAAAAGAGATAAAACCCGTGATATACATGGTGTTAGGTCTTTGTGGTGTCGTCTCTCGCTCCGTGTTTTGGTCTCATTCTCCTACTCTTTCTCTCTGAATTTCGCCAATTTTAGGCTCTTGGTTTTCCAAGATGTCTTTCTGGCACAAAAAAATAATATTTATAAACATTCACGCGTCAATTGGCTCGGCCGGGTGGGCTCTGGTCATGACCCACCCATCCGGGTGGAAGCCTCTGAAATCCCGCGTGGAAGCCGCCCGGTTGGGTAGCTTGTTGTATGCCACTCTACTCGGCTGGGTAAAGGTCTCTGGTGAGTTTCAGTGCTCACCCGGTCGGGTGGGTAGTGGTGTGCACTTTGACCCGGCCGGATGGAACTCTCTTGGACTTCTACACTTTGACCCGGCTGGGTGGAAAGTGATGCACAATTTGACCCGGCCGGGTGGAACTCTCTGCATCTCAAATTTCTCCATAATTTAACATTTTCCTTTATCTTTTTCAACTCTTTTATTCTTCAAACTTTTTCCTAACAATGAAAAGTGCTTAAAAGTGGGTGAGAACTCAATAAACAAACGTGAAATCTCAGGAAAAATATTATATAATTTGATTTGCATCAATACTTCAACACATGTTTCGAGAACTTCAATTTCATGTCGAGTGACAAGGTTCAACAACCAATATTTTCATCCCACAAATCGCAATCGGATTTGGGAAAGGCATGTAAATATTCAGGCGATGATGAAGAAGAAGAAATGTCATCTCCACCACCACAACCCCAACGAAGTAAGACATCCAATATCTTTGTTAACCATTTAAAAAATGTGGAAATTAAAGATTTCAATAGTCATCCCAATGCTCTGAATAAATTCAATGTGTATTGCAACTATTGCACTAAAAAGTACAAATTTACATATGGTGGTGGATACGCTACGTTTACCAAGCATATAGTGAAAAATCACGCGGTGAAATTTAAGATCAGTTCAACCCAAACTAACTAAACTTTCAACCCGACTCTCAAATGGGCTTAT
This sequence comes from Monilaria moniliformis, assembly GCA_034509125.1. Taxonomy (NCBI): domain Eukaryota; kingdom Viridiplantae; phylum Streptophyta; class Magnoliopsida; order Caryophyllales; family Aizoaceae; genus Monilaria; species Monilaria moniliformis. The sequence continues at coordinate 9,097 of JAYDZE010554241.1, read as the reverse complement.
CACAAACAGCTACACTTTTTTTTAAAAGAATATGACATAGAGATGTAACTGACATCATGGCTAGATATGCTGCTATACAACATTTACCTTTTAATATATAGACAATGATAAATATGAATATAATGATAAATATGAATATAGTGTAAAACAAGCTTATAATCAAAGTGCTAAAAAAAATAAGTAAAAATTCATTGACTAGATCTATAGTAAAATAATTCTTTAACTAAAAAATTGAATTAGTGAACTTAGATCACAAAGTTTCTATTTGTCTTGACTGATGCATATAACAAAAATTTCTATATGGGAATTTCGATTCGTTTTGCAGATAATAGTTTGGCATCGAACAAACATTTAATTGCATTTAAGAAATATCCATCACCACATACTAATGAAGCTATTGCTCAATTAATTATTCAAGTTTTAATGAATATCAAGTAATTAATAAAATATTTTTTGTTGGTTTCGATAATGCATCTGCTAATATTGCTAGTATTTCTTAGAGGTTGTAGTGATGTAGACTTGGTTTTATTACCTTCTTGTTGGACTTAATGTATGAGTTATTTAAATTATTTAAATGTTTTAAAAATGCAACTGTTGAGTTATCTGGAGTTTATTATTGTACTTCTGTTTGTGTTTTAGAGCATTGCATATATATAGCACTAAGTTTTAATAGTTGCATGAAAAAAAATAGTCAAGAATTACAATTTATAATATTTTATATGGTCCAAAAATGATTAAAATATTTGAAGGAAATTCCAAAGGTATTTTTAGTTGCTAAATGTTCAGATACAAAATAGAAATTAGGTGGTGTTTGTAGACTTTTAGATTGTTATTATGAAACTTTACAAAACTTACATCTTATGAACTTAGTCCAATTTTAGTTTAGATTCTGGAACTTCATTTGAATTAGATCTTCCAATGTAGAACAAGTTAAATTTGAGTTAGATGTAGCCTTACGTAACCTGTTTAAGAATTATGAAACAAAGTAAATTAATGATCATAAAATAAACACTCACATATCTAGTAGAGATTCTAACTTTAGTAACTATGGATTTAATATAGACATAGATTATAACGACCCAATAGCAATGAAAATAGCATCACTATACAATGATACAACATATAGAGGTAGAGCTAAATAGTGAATTAGACATATATTTTGAATCTCGTGCTATTTTCAAATATGCAAGTCCTCAACACAACCAACTTGACGTCCTAGATCAGTGGTCAATGCACGAGAAAGATTATCCTATACTTGTCACCATGACAAATGAGATTTTTGCAGATTCCGCTTCCACCGTCGCTGTTAAACAAGCTTTCAACACTGTCGGTTGCATCTTGGATGAACTAAGGAGCAACATGTCGACAAGAAACATGGAAGCCACCATATTGCTTGATGATAGGGCCAAGGCGGAAATGAGAGCTCAGGAGCCGGATTGAGATCTTCGTGTGGAGAGCGACGTTGGAGAATTTACGGAGTCCGAATGATCCGAAGCCGAATAGATAAGTCAAGGTAAGAGAACTACATGAGCTTTGATTCCTCAATGAGGATACGTTGGCAACTCAATTTAAATTGTTAAATGCTCACTTTAAGGATTTAAATTGAGCTCAAGTCCTTTTCCTTTTTCCCCCCTTTAGTCTTTTTACTTTGTAGTTTGACTTTGTTGCAATTTGTAAACTTGTAAGTTTGTTTATAATATAATGTAAATTTTATTTTGTGATTGTAATATATTTATTTTATTAGTTAAAGTCTTCAACTTTATAATTCGTTGTATTTATTATAATGTAATGTATACATTTTAATTATCAATAAATAATTTCAATTTTCAAATGTTATTTTTTGTAATTTATAATTTCTCTTTGTTACACTTAAATTTGTCTTCGATTTTTAAAATAAAATCGCAGTAAAAAAAAACTGAAAAATCAGAACTGAAACCGCTGAAACCGGCATAAAACCATCGGGTTTGAACTGGAATGGGAACCGCTGGTTTCCGATTCAAACAAAAACCGTCTTCCCCATCACGGTTCGGTTATGGTTTGGGTGCCCACGAAACCGGATCGGCGGTTTTGAAACCGTGGGCACCCCTAGGCAAGATGAAGGGGATGGTAGATTGGGCCTTGGTTCTGGTCGTGGCCCAGATTTTGCTGGTGGTCTCAGCACGCCTACTGAAGTAAAAGCAATGCCTGGGCCAGTGGTTGCTGTTTCATGTGGTGGCTTTTTCACGATGGCATTAACTGAAGGGGGTCAGCTTTGGAACTGGGGGGTAAGTATTCCATTTCCTAGTTTCTTATGTTATAATTAATTCTGATGAAAAACGTATTTGCTATTGATTATGAAGATACTGTAAGAAATTTGAGCTTGCTTTTAATCATAGACATGGAAGAAGATTTAAATTGATTCTTCATCAGGTCATTCTCCATCTTATTGAGTGCTAGACCTCTCTAGTTAAACCGACTCGCTATCATAATTGATCCCTGAGTAATTGTGATTGCATAAAATGGAAAAGGAAGTAAAAATTACGAAAAATAACAATTTGCCAGAACCATTTAGACTTTCCAGCATAGTTGAAGTTTTGTGCGTAATAATATTATGTTTCCTTCGCAGCAAACTCCAATTATGAGCTTGGTAGAGGTGACAAAATTGGTGGCTGGAAACCTTAACCCGTTCCGAGTCTCAAAGATATTCGTTTAGTGCAGATAGCTAGTGGTGGATATCATTCTCTTTCTTTGACAGGTATGCATAAAATAAAATCTTATAATCCCAATTATTTTTTGGGTGTAAGTTTTAGTGGAAACTTATGCGTATCTAACATTGCCATGTCGTGCGGGAGAAGTTCTTGCATGGGGTCATGGAGGACATGGTCAACTAGGTCATTCTTCTCTTCATAGTCGAAAAGTTCCTGAACCTGTTGAGACCTTAGCTTATGAGAAGGTCACTTATATTGCTTGTGGAGGTTCATCACCAGCTGCTGTAACTGGTAAGAAAAACCAACTTATATCTGCACAAACATTTCTATAGTTAATACGAAACAATTCCCAGAACTGGCAAAATTTGATATTTGGTATGTGGACATTAGCAAGGCCGATACTATTTCTCAATCTGCAGATTCTCTTTCTGTTTCTTCTGCTTGCGTAATTCGTTAGAGAACTCCACAAATTAGAGGGATTACTGAGAAAAAGTTCGTTGTTTGACCAGAGAAAGGGAGGTTATACATGTGGGGCAACGCTGCAGATAGTCAACTTGGCGTTTCTGGACTTGCAGAATTTCAATCGTCACCTGTTGAGGTTAAATATCTCTAGAGATGACAACGTGCTTTCTGTTGCTGTGGGTGCTTCTCATGCTACGTGCCTCGTTTCAACATCAAGTTGCTGAAAAGTGAACTAACTATCCCCCGCATAAATGGTTAGCCTCAGCCGAAACTTTAGGAAGAGTGCATGTTTGTTTTATGCAACTTGTTGAACGAGAAGGCTGGAAAGAATCACTACTTTAGTAGGAACCACATTTTTCTAAACAAACCACGGTCTGCTCTGTTTTCTCTCTACATGCTTAGCTAAATTTTCAATGTTTTGTTTTAGGCAATTAACTTTTTTAGTCTTGAATGCATCTTCTGCTCTTGAGACATTGCCATTGTTCATAGACGTCCCATTTATATCATATATCAGTGGTCGGGATGTCTCCTAACCCGTCCCGAATTGGTTAAGAAATGACGAAAAGTAACAAAAAGATAGTATTAGTAAGTTTGCTTGAAAATAAGTGTGATTTTGATACAGTAATTATATTGGATGCTTGCAATAAAAGTTAAAAAGATTGGATTAAATTAGTGTCGAAAATAGCAATTAAGTATAACTAGTTAACTTAGTGGAGATAATGTTTAAAATCATTATTTAATAAAATCATTTACTGAAATAAATAAAGCAACTTCTTAAAGTTGGAAAGCTCCAATTGCACTCATATATGAGATTTAAAATAGAGCAACAGATAATATTCATAATTGCAATCTAGTTTTTGTATTTGCGCATGCGCATACATATATAGAAAATGGTGGCATATGATGAATAAGGTTTATGTATGATTATATTACATTAGGTATATTATTTAGAAACCTTGTAAACATGTATCTATAAATATATAAAGAGATAGGCATGTACTTTATTTGGATTATGTTACATAACACGTGCAGTGCATAGGCATCCCACCAATTAATTTAGAAATGCTATTTGATGTCCTAGGTTCCTATTTCCTAACCCTATTAATTCAAATCAAGTTATTGTGCATGATGTAAAGGTTATTATTAAAAAGTGCTACAAAAAGTGATGCTTTAATGTTGTAAACCTAAACTTGAACGTTCCGATTTGTTCTTTGACCGAGTTAATTAATTTCAATAAATACATGATTTGTACTAATAAAAAGACTCGGAACAATTTAGATCATCTACTTCCTTCTAATGTGAATTTCTTTTTGCATTCGTGAATTATCGACATCAACATGTAGCAATACTAAACATTTATATAACGGACACTCAAATTATTTGAAGGAAATGGACAGGACATATTTAATATGTGTAGAAGAAGAGCTCGACTGCTACCGTCTTCTACCTTGAGAACTACACACATAAATTGTCTTAGGGTCCGTTTGGTATCACGTAATTGGAGATTTTGATTTGGAATTGGAGCTTTCAATTCCGAATCCATTGTTTGGTACTATAAAAATATTTGGAGTTGGAATTGGAATTCCAAATCCACCCAATTCCGCAATTTGAATTCTATAGTTAAAGTAAAGATTTGGAAATCCAAATATATATAAAATTGAGTACCTCTCGAACATACACACTACACACACTCACACACTGTACACAAACACACACTCACAAACACAATGCACATACTTCACACAATACACACACTACACACACACGACACCAATACACATACTGCGAGCACACATACATTGCACATAATACACACACTACACACACACAACAAACACACAACACACACGATAAAATCAAACACACAATACACACACACATTGTACGCAATACACACACTGCACGCAAATACATAAATTGAACACACAAAAATACACGCAGTACACACGACACACAAAATTACACACACAACAAACACACATCTCACACGACAACATCGCAAACACAATACACACACTGCACGGACACACAACACACATAACAAACACACACGAAACATACACACACACACACAACACATACACTTGCACACACAACTCAAAATATATAAAAAATAATATAGAATTACATAATGTATATAAATAAAAAAATTATTCAATCAAAAGTCAATACCAAAACTTGTTTAATATTTGACTTACCAAACAAAGGATTTGGAATTGAATTAGAATATCATAACTTCAAATTCAATTCCATATAATTGCAATTCCAAATCAATTCCAAATCCATTTTACCAAACGGACCCTTAATATAATTAAAGAATAATGAGTCGAGTTTGAACTACACAACCATTCCAATTTAGGATAACTTAGATATAAAGCGATGAAGACAAAATTTATTTCAAAGTAATAATAGATAGCCAACAACAAATCCAACAAAACATGACATTAAAGAGAGAGAGAGGAGATCAACTTAGGTGGCCACTCTTTCTATACTATACAATATTACAACTGTAAGACTGCGTATTAAGGAAATTCTATGCAACTAATGATTTAATAATCACTTGCCCTTGCTCATCCCCAAAACACATATGCTTAGCCATTGCTTTTGATCCTATTCTAGACCCTATTGATGTCTCTACTAATTTCAAGCTAGTGACATTGAACAGGGCCAATAATGAAGAGATGGATGTAGATGGCCTAGATGATAGTTCTTTCGTGTTCCATGTATACAGTTCTCAAACTCGTATATGAAAACCAAGAACAGTGTATGTCAAGTGCAACTTCATTCCCAATAAAAATAGGAGAATTCTTGCGGATGGGGATCTGTGTTGGCTTATTGATCATGGGTATGGAGTTCTTTTGTTCGATCATCACAACAGGATGCCTTGTTTGGTCTCGGGGCCTATTCAAGATTCAGAGTTCAATTGGTTGCCGGAAATGTGCATAGGAGAATGCAAAGGCAAGCTGAACTATGTTCTCGCCTTGGAATATGGGCTACAAGTGTGGATTCTCGAGGAAAAAATTGATTCAATGAGGGATTTGAAGTTTTCCGTAACTTTAGATGAGTTGGAAATTGAAAACCAACCTGTACTGAACGGTTTGCAGCAGAATGTGGGTGTAAATGACGATAATCCTTGGATGGAGCCTTTGGCTCTCAATGAAATTACCCAATTTCTACACGTTGTCTACTCGTACGATCTTTATACGAAGAACTTGAAGAAACTCTGTGATTATTCTATTCTAGGCCAAATAATGAACTCTCCCATATTGATGTCTCATACCCTTAGTTTGGTTCCTGTTAATTTTGTGTAATATTTTGATGAACAATTTTATGTTTTGTTTTTAATGTTTATTTTGAATGCCTTTGCTAAATAATTTTATGTTTTATTTCCAATGTTATATTTGGAATGGTTTTTCTTTTTTTGTTTTGTTCATGGAAAGATTGAAGTATTTTATCCATGTTAGTGCTTTTTAATGTACATTACTATGCTTACAATCCATGCATTCTTTTATTCGTGCTAATGATCATATTTATATAAATAACTTAGTGGGGTCTTAGTGGGGTAATTACACAATTCATAAAAATAAATTGGGCTATTGCCTACGAGGCATGAGGGTCATCAGCTTAAATGGCAGAAGAAAAATTAACATGATCCCATTTCCCTTTACCGTTTATCAATTAAATAGAATGAATGAATAATATGTAGTATTGCTTAATAAAAAAGTGTCCGCGTTTATTTCTTATTCCCAGCGGCGTCGGTTTGTGTAATTAACTTAAATAAAATGTAGTATTGCTTTATTAAAAACGTGTCCGTTTACTATTATTTTCTCCTAGCGGCGTAGTTTCTGCAGTATTGAATTAGTTATCCGTAGTATTGTTTTACATGGTAGTATTGTTTCATAAAATGTTGTATTGCTTTAATAGAAACGTGGCAGCGACTGCTGTTGTGTTAAATCATGCAACTGTTCATCTTCCAAGAAGTAAACAAACACTAATTCTGCAGCATCACATTTTTAATAAAAATGCGGTGTGAGAATTGAGGCGTCCGTTCATATATATCGTGTGTGTCCATGCATAATTTTGTCAAACAATTTTGTATGTGTCCATGCATGCAATATTTTGTCAAATTATTTTGTGTGTGTGCAATTATATTTTTCGCCGAGCAATTCAATCCACTAAAGCGAACACCTTAATCAAACTTTTCATCATTTTCAAAACCAACAATAAAGAGAATATTTTAATGGCACACTATAGAAATTTAAAAAGATAATGCATAAAACATGTGACATTCTTAAGGTACATTCCAATCCTAATTCAGTGGTCGGCCTCATCCCCGTCCCCATTCATGGCCTGGATTTCTTGTATTATTTCTTGGTCTTCCTTTTCTCTTAGTCACTAATGGATCTAAAATAGGAGTTGCCGAGCATTCAAGCTTTGTCTTCATAAATTTGTATTTCTCTTTTGAATCAATTGACAAATCAGCGCAATGTTGAAATTCCCTCTCAAGTTAATTTATACTCCCTTGTCATGTGAGGGTACCCACCATAAAAATATATGATAAAATATGGTCTATACACGTTCTTTCTCCATCGTCTAAGTATGTACCTATCTTGCACATTGTCAATATTTTTGTAACCTAGAACCTTCAGTATGTGACAACACAAAATTCTCTTGGACTCAAATTTTCGACAGTTGCAATATATATATTGTCCACTTTAGCCATACTCAACGATGAAATTGAACTCTTTATTGGGCCATCCACTCAAATTGCCTCTTTCATAAATTACATACCTCTCTCGTGAACTATCAATTGCATCCATCGAATTGACATTGCAATTCTAGATCCGCTTCACTTTTTAGTACCAACATTCTATCAATAGATAAATGTAAATGTACAACTCCCATTGCAATAGCCGCCAATTTCGTAGCATCCCTTAGTTGAATATAGATCTCACCCTCATGTAGTCTCCTTATCACGTGCATTAAAGAAGGATCAAAGCAAACATGATCAGTGGCTCCCGTATCCACTACCCACGAATGAGTAGAAATGGCCGCTAAACATGATTCTACTACATGAGCTTGGGACATACCTAAACCATTGTCCTTCTTTAGAAATGGACAATCAACCTTCCAGTGTCCCACTTTTCCATACTTGAAATATTTTCCAGTTTGTTTATTTGGATTCACCTTTTTCTTTCCCTTCCCTTTCTTAGGGGCCATAGATGCCTTCTCAATTTTTTTCTTTCTCTTATTGGGCTTAAAGCCCGAGGAAGAAGGAGTAGTTGCAATCAGGGCTTGCCTAGTCTGGGCCATGAGGCCTCTTCCGACTGCAGTTCTGTCAATAATTTAGGCAATGAATAATTCCTTTTATTCATATCATAATTCAGCCTGAATTGTTGATAGCTTGCAGGTAGACTTTGAAGGATGATATCTATTTGGGAATCTGTATCTATTGATCCTCCCAAAATTTCTATCTCATTGAGATAGCCCATCATCTCGAGGACATCGTCCTTTACAGATGAGCCTTCCTTTCATTGTCTTATTCATTATATTCCAGATTGTCGTTGATTTGGCAGCCCGATTTTGTGTCCCGAATAGGTTCCCAAGGTTTAACATCATGTCAGCGGCTGTCTGCGTAGCTTGATGCTGATGTTGAAGTACATTTGACATATAAGCCAAAATATAGCACTTCGCCATCTCATTAGCTTTGCGCCACTTGCCGTAAGTTTCCTTAACTGCATTCGTAGCATTATTGGCAGGTACTGGAGGACAAGGTGTTTCCAAAATGAACTTAGTCTTCGGCGATTAAAACTATATCCAAGTTGCGTTTCCATTCTACATAATTTTGCCCCTCGAGTTTGTTTTCTTTTTGGATTGAAGTGAGAGGATTGAACGACATTGTAAAAAATAGACTGAGAAGAAAATAACTTAATGTCACATACATGTTC
>JAYDZE010554230.1:0-13228 GCA_034509125.1 Monilaria moniliformis | reverse complement strand
TGGACTTACACTGCTCCATATAGAAGAATAGCCATCAGTTGAGAGCAACCAATCACCCACCTTGGATTGCAGATCTAACCTGTTATTCAATAAATCATGTCCAACCAACTCATCATCATAATCTTCAGTAGGATTGAAATTTCGCTGTCTTTTCTTTTTGTGTTTTCTATGCTTCTTGCGCTTGAGGCTTACTGAAGATCTTCTATCATAATCTGATCCACTATCTTCTAAAAGTTCATCATCATGTAGCATAGCATACTTGTCAGATTTGCGAAATTTTATTCCATTGCTGGTAAACAGAGACTTCCAGTCTTCAGTAGTGTGAAATTCCTGTGACAGACTATAATATATCGCCCAGGACTGCACACCCAACCTTTTTATGACTACTAATGGTTCGCTATGTAGGCCTTCTTTCAATATTGTTGCCAAATCATTGGCATGATTAGACAGTTCACAAAGTTGAGAAACCAAATTCTTTATCTTTTGTTTTTGTTCCTCGCTACCTTCTTCCTGCACAAGCCGCAGGAGATGGCGACCTTGACTACTTACAGCAGCCAGCAGAAATAGCTGATCTATGGTAGTAGAAGCACTGTATTTTGAGAGTACCGCTTCAAACCATTCAGATGCACTGCCAAGCTCAACTGTTTCTGATTTTTGTCTAAGATATTTCGGTAGCAAATCTAAGAAAAGACGCAAATCTTGCTCTTTGAGAATGATCAGAAGGTGATGGCACAAGAATGAGAAAGATTGCTCCATGAGGAATTCATCAATAACTTCCCATACTTCTTCTAGTTCCTCCTCATACATCAAGTTAGTAAACAAGTCAACAAAATATTGCGTATCAATCAGCAAAATACTACCATCCTTTAACGACTCGGAGAACTCATGGGATGACCAAAACTCAGGTACATACTCAAGAAAATTATCAACAGTTTGCAGAACATCTAAATCAAGGAAATAATGGGGCTTTATTGCAACCATGGCAGGAGACTGCCCATGTTTACCTTTCCACTCAAGCTCCTCCCAACAAATATCTCGGTTTACAAAAGCAAACTGGGATAATGCTTTAGCACCCTTTCCATGATCTAAGCCACCAGCACCAGAAAAATTAGAGAACCACTGTAAGATGCGCCTAGGATTTCCTGGAGACATAAATGGGTTAAGATTCATAACAGTAATTAACAATAAATTAATTAGCCATAAATATGTAAAACTCTACACGACATGACATCTACAATTTTTATGAATATCTAAGGATCCTGACAAAATGCCGTTTTGATCTACTCAAGCGATCATACTGCACATTTGCACTCAAGGGCTGAAAATTGAAGAAAACTGTAGAAATTCTTAGTTCTTCGCATCTTAAATATGGATGAGATTATAAACATCGAATTAATTCTTTATAGTTAGGGGGGGAAATACAACATAATGTCTGAATTCAGACAATCAATAAAGAAGTCAGACAAAAAGCTGGTCAATGCCATCCAAACAATTTAAGCGTCCACAATAAGAACATTTAAATAGAATCTAGTTGTATTAATGTTGGTTTGCTGTTCAGATAATGATAATCAACATGGAAAAGCTGAGTATAATGCCATTGAGCAAAACATTATAAGTTTTAATAAAATAAAAATAATTACCAATCATAACAATAAGGACCATAAGAAGCAACAACTAAAATACTTCTTGATCTACATCTATAATGCTATGCATGCCGACTGAAATTCCAGTTAACTCTCCTAAGATTCAATGCATCGGTTGATGATAGATCGAGGATGGGCTCAGTAAATAATCTATGGGAGCTCTATTAGAATATTTATATCAACTCCAATGTCACATTCCAGTAAGAATCAGCACTTGCCTTTAAAAAATTTCTCCAGCATGCAGCTTTTCCTTGCTATTATAGGCCCCATCTTTTGTGGTTGCTTCTCAAAGATCAATAGCAGAAGTTGCGATGCTAAGTGCCACTTGATTGGCTTGGATCTCAATAGGCTCAGAAATAAGTCTCGTTGGTGGCGGGGGCGAATGGTGTTTATGCCTGATATCGTGTTACAAAGCCACAGCCGAGCTTCTGATCGGCTTCCTGATGAAATGAATGACCAGATTACTTGTTCTAATTCATCAAGAAGAGATATTCTCTGCTTACTATATTCATCATTCCTAGTGTCATCATCCCAGGCAGGCTCGCGAAGGAACAGCTGAGGCATTTCTGCAATACCACAAATTATACAAATTAAAAGATCCCCTTACTAAATACTAATCCAGCAAACACAAGCAAGATGTTTATCAAGAACTGCTCAAGATTCCGGCACAAGCATGATAGTGTGACATAGTTCCATTCAACAACTAGAAAGTTAGTTCATATATCTATGATGCCCAATGGTTGCGTCAATGCTCAGATGAGAAGGTCCTAGGCATAAAATTTAACTCACTAACAAAAACAGTAACTCGCGATCATACAACTTATTCACTTCCTGAGCAACAAAGAAGCATGGCAAAAGGTCTAATAAACATTTCTTACTTCAAGGGGGAAAATATTACAAAAACAAACTCATTCAGAACCCTCAAACTCCATGAGGATTACCAAAACTATCCCACCAATTTAGTGTAGTTGGATTATATATGCACAACCATTATTTTCACTATAAATGAGTCAATTACCACTGTCCTTGTATCCGAATGAACATAGTCACCAAATTCGAAGAAAAAAACTCGCGTGTAACTCAAAATGGATGCTTAATCGATCAATCCGCAGGCAAAAGAAGAAGAAAATGAGCAATATGCCAATAATCACAACACATACCTGAAATCTGAAACCCCTTGCTGAAGAATTTGGGTTGAATTTAGGGTGGAGAATTAGGAACGCGAAAGACCAGAATCGTCTGCAGAGTGCACTCTTCTCCCTCCACGAACGAATAATCCGGCCAATTCGATCTATTGACCGGCCACCGCCATCAATGGTCGCTCCAATCTCAAACTAAATGGATTTCTGTGTCCGGATTAGACCTCAGCTCGATTTAACTATACAAGAGAAAAAGTTGAATATATTAATTAAATAATAACGACAATAATCAAAATTATAGGACATATTTGGTAAATAAATATAAATATCAAATAATTCTTTCTCGTCTCGGTAAAAATTTGACACTTTATAAATGACATGAAATCTTATGAACTCAAGAGAAAAAATTGTTGAATATATTAATAATAAAAGAAAAAAATTATTTAAAATATAATTTATTTTTCAAATATGAAAGTATAACATCTTTGATCGAATAAGAAAATAAAACAGTGAGACATTTAGTAAAACAAAGACATCTTTGGTAAATAATTATAAATATCAAATAATTCTTTCGTTAAAAATGTCAAGCTTTATAAATAACATGGAATTTTATGAACTTAAGAAAATAAATTGCTGAATGTATTAATGATGAGAGAAAAAAAAATATCTAAAATATAACTTATTTTTCAAATATAAAAGTGTGACATCTTGATCAAATAAGAAAATAAAACAGTGTGACATTTTTAGTGAAACGGAGTAGTATATATTATATAAGTCAGATTATCAATAAATTCAACAACAATATGAAAGACATATAATTTTCTACATTTTAGTTGCATTTAAAATTATTATAATTAAAATCATTCAATTAAAAAATAACAAAGTTAAAACAAATAAAAGTATAAAAATCAACAACAATATCATACAATTTATATATGGAATATTTTATGTTTTTAATTATTTAAATTAGTTTACTTAAATATTATAAGAAAAAACACAAAACCACGGCACTGTGCAGAGAAGAGAACACTCTGCCATCTCCTCTCTCGCTCCGTCGCTCTGCGCCGTCCTCACCGCCGGTCTGCGGCTCCCGCCTCCTCAGGCACGCTTAGCCCTAGCCTTAGGAAAGTTGGACTCTGCTACTCGAGCTGCTTGACGCTGCCGTCCGCCCCCAACTCCTCCGCCGGTCGTCCCCGTCGCACAGCAGGTAAGTCGACTCTTCCGTCCCTACCCTCTGCTCTTTTAGGATTTTAGATTGGAAATATGCGTGCTGGTATATGCTTGACAATTGTTCGATAAAATGCTTGAAAGAGCTTAATTTGCTTTGTTTTTCTATTGGTTTGAATCATCGGAGTCAGGTAGGCTGAAAACGGTAAAATCGGGGTTGCGGATAGGAATACTCGTACCAAAAAAGGCTCCAAAATTAATAGACAAACCAGTATTGGAAAATGAAAATAAAGCACTTACCCAATTTTGCCCCTTAGCCCTACGCTGTTTTGCCAATTATTGATTATAAAAACCAAAATTTAAACAAAAACCCTTTCCTATATCTCTCTAGAAGTCGCTCAAGTTTCAGGTAAATTCTTCATATTCTGTGCTTCTTCTTACTACGCGGTCGCTTGAAATAGTGCGAATTTGCGTTTTTTCTGCTTCACTTTTTTTTTTTTGGTAATTACTTTTTTCCCTCATACGGGTTTGGTTTTTACTGCACAATCCAGAATCAATTATGGAATTGCTGTTTCCACCATTCATTGTGTGGGTGGTGCTAGAGAAAAAAAATTGGGTGATAAAGGGAAAGGGGGAAAAGAGAGTTGCAGAGAACAAAACTGATTTTTGTATGTTTCCAAAATGTATTTGCTAGTTTGGAGAGTTTGTTTTCAGTGATTTATTTTATTGTTACTCGGTGTTGGCTCTAGAGAGAGAGGTGGTCTACTTTTATATTTATTAGGAGTTTGGAGTACTATTTTGGGGTTGAGTACTATAGTTTCTCTTTTATGTGTTATTGTAGTATTCTAAATGGCAGATTTTCTTATTTATGATGTTTATAAAATTATGACAGAGGCATATTGTTTTGATCATGTATTTGCAATGCCCTTAAGATTGTGTGTATGCCTTATTGATTGCTCATGTTGTAAGAATGGGAACAAATTGAAATGTTTTTATGTCCTCGTCTAATTTTCTTTTCTTTTTTGTACTTTTTGCGGTGTGGTTGGTGATTCAAGGTGGTATAATAATGCTTTCACTTGGTGACATTACTTTGTGGGCCTCACTGATGGACTAAGCTTATTGTTTGCTGCTGCTGTTTGGTTTGCTAGTTACGCTTTGGTTGCAGTTCTTGGAGTCTTCCAAGCCTTTGATTTTCTCCGAACCTCCATTTCCAGCTAACAGTATACAACCTGCAAGATAAATAGGAGAAAAACAAATAGGAAGCTATCATGGGCTACGCACAACTAGTCATTGGCCCTGCTGGCAGTGGAAAGGTTATTTAAAATATTGTACTATCTTACATGTTCGCCTATATTTTAGTATTTGGCATATATATTTCTTCAGATGGTGGCAGCAATTTAAATTTATTTCTTCGTGCATTTTCTTGCTACTATGATGATTGATGAGTAATGCTCTGTGCTAAGATGCTCTATATCTGGTGGTTGCAGTCTACCTACTGTTCTAGCTTGTACCAACATTGTGAAACTATTGGCCGATCAATTAATATTGTAAACTTAGATCCTGCTGCCGAGAATTTCAACTATCCTGTAGCGATGGGTGAGTCCCTGCAACCTTTATTTATTGTTGTTACTGAGGCATATTCCAATTTGCATGAATTTAATCTGGACGCTTGTTTTCAGATATTAGGGAACTCATTTCGCTGGAGGATGTCATGGAGGAGCTTGGATTGGGGCCAAATGGTGGCCTTATTTACTGCATGGAGTATCCTTAGCTATATATGATTCCATTCAATTCTTTAAATTGTTAATTTATGATTTTGTGCTGTCTCAGTTTAGTTGTGTCTTTTATCAGAGTGAAACTGTGATTATCAGTTTGACGGCATGTCAGTCTTTCGTTATGCTGTATTAAATTTTGTACAGCCTTAACTACCCGCATGCACCTGGAAGAAAATCTGGATGAGTGGCTAACAGAAGAGTTGGATAATTATTTGGATGATGATTATTTAGTTTTTGACTGCCCAGGTAGTATGATTGTGTCCTGTCTTCTTTCTCTCTATGTTCAAGAACTTAAGTTATATCGACATTAATTGACATGGAGTGTACTATGTGATAGTACACAACATCATACACCCATTCCGCCGCCCTCTTTTCATCTTAAATGAGTTGCCGCTCATTATTTTGATGCTCATCTAAGATAAAGCTGGAACTCTTAGTTCCTTTTCCTAAAGTTTCTTTCTCCTGAAGAGCTTTTCTTAGTGTTTACTGATACTTTAAAATATTGATGATCAGCTCTAGATGCCTCTTTCCTTAGCCATCATTCTTGTAAACCTTCTCGCACGTAAAGTTTAGTTGGATTGCACTTCCCTTCCAAATTAGTGATGACTTTGCTGACATGCATGGCTGTCAATACCCATTGCAGGGACTTACCAGTTGAATCTTCAGTATTTTTTTTTTTGCACATTTGAACTGTCTTTATTTCTATGCACCCCCCCCCCCCTCTCTTCCTGAAGAGGTGCAAAAACTTTATTATCTAGCTGATTATAAATATTTTACTCTATGAGAATCACCAATTATGTGCATTTTATTGTCTTCTGGAGCTGAGATTCTGACGCCTCAATTTCTTTTGTCATTTAGGCCAGATAGAACTCTTCTCCCATGTACCTGTGCTTAAGAACTTTGTGGAGCATTTAAAGCGTAAAAATTTCAATGTCTGTGTTGTGTACTTACTTGATTCACAGGTACTTACACATGCATTCTAGCAAATTTATCTGCATGTCTTTCCATTTCATCTAAATTTATTCTGAAATTATATCTTCTATTATGTCTTAGTTTATAACAGATGTCACCAAGTTCATAAGTGGCTGTATGGCTTCACTCTCTGCCATGGTTCAACTGGAGCTACCTCATGTTAATATTCTCTCCAAAATGGACCTTGTGAGAAACAAGAGGGACATTGAGAAGTCAGTGCTGCTTCTGTTAAATAAATCTTTTTTGTCTTCCTGACTTGGGGGGCTTGTTCTGTCATTTATCTTGGCTTAATATCTTTCTAAGCTGATATCACTTCTTTTGCTCTCTCAGTTACTTGAATCCAGAACCTCAGACTCTATTGGCTGAGTTGAATCAACGCATGGCTCCACAGTTCGGGAAACTTAATAAGAGTTTGATTGAACTGGTAAGTTTAGATATTATGATTTTATTTTGATATTCACAGTAAAGAAATTGTATGAATGCCACTTGCTTCTCAGAATGGAAGTGTTATTGTACTATATAGAACCTATCTATGGGAGGAGAATGCTTCTAGTTTCTACTTAATGTATCTTCTAAATGAGATGCATTGGTCCGTCTTAGCATTGAAAGAGAATTGGTATTTAGCTTTCCCTAAGAATCGGTTGTATATTCTTGTCTGTCATTTTACCTGTTTATAAAGTGATGCAGATACTTCTAAGGAGGTATTTGCCATCGTTTTTAGCCATGTGCATGGATGTTTTGTAACTGTTTCAAAATTTGTGGCCTCAGGTGGACCAGTACAGCATGGTTAGCTTCTTTCCTCTTGATCTGAGAAAAGAGAGCAGGTAAAACATCTACTAAGAATATAAGATGTTACAAAACATTTTCTACTTTTCTTTGAGGTTTCAGTTTGATCTCTTGTGTCGAAATTACAATTCTGACGATGGTCTATATTGTTCTGTAGTTTAGCTTGTGAAATGGTATGAGTTTATAAAAGCAAATTTATTTTTTTTGAGATCTTATGGAACTAATGGTACATTCTGTTGATGCAGCATTCAGTACATTCTGTCACAAATCGACATGTCTATTCAGTATGGGGAAGATGCAGATGTGAAGATTAAGGATTTTGACCCAGAAGACGACGACTGAACAAGATTTATGAACTCAACATAAACCGATGCAATTGCCAGGGTGTGCATTCGTTTTGACAATTGTGGACTCTAGTGCTTGTAATCTTGATAACACTTGGATGCAAAAAACCAAACTGCATTTTTGACTTGGAATTGGATCTTTTTCCCGTTGGTACAAGACTGCTGTTGGATAATGGATAGATGCGATGCCTATTTGAAGTATTTTTTAATGGAAGTGACTATAGGCTTCAAATGTAAGTAATGTCGTGAAATTTGAACACTTCTCTTGATCTCTAGCCAAGCCCACCAAGTAAAATTTATCATAGTTGCCGACTTACACCACTTCATTTGAAGAAAAGGGAATAGATTAATAAGAAATCTTTGTTTATGTGCCACAGCATATTGCAGCTATTGAGGTATCATAAATTGATGTGTGATGAACAATTACACTCACTTCTTAATATATATTTGATGAAGATTTAAGTAGATTTATTAAAATGTGATTTACAAAATGGAAATTATGGAAACGCATCCAATTTTAGGTGTTGGTTGATAGACCTTATTAGGCTCGGATAAGATTATATATTTAGGTCCAACAATGATAATAAGGTATTTGGTAATTGTGATAAAAACTTATCTCGATCTGTCGGGCCAAGCAAATTTAATCGCAGCCCGCTCCATTTTCGTCAAAAACGGCGCCGTTTTGGATGTGTGCTCTTAACTGCACCATTTTGGTGTGATAAAATACTGTTTGGCCGAGAGTTCCTTGTTCTGCCCTCTCTCTCTCTCTATCTCTCTCTCTCTCTACTTTCTCCCTCTCTCTCCCCTGTCGAGGCAGTCCTTGGTTTCCCCAACCCCTGGCGGTAGTGCATGTGTCCGGTAGTAGTGGACGGCCGACGCACAATCGCCTTGCTCCACGGCCGCCGCATAGTCAGCATACTTTCTTAACATTGTTTGGACAAATTTGTGAGTCCAAATTCCACAAATCGGCCTCACAGCCATATATCCACAAAGAAGGCTTTAAAGCCATTCACCCAATATTGACTTGACATTGAGATCTCAAAAATGATCATAATTCTTGCCAAGTTGTCGAGATTTAAAATACCGTTGGAAAACGACTAATCACTGTCGAATCAATATTGATCACAAACTAAGAACATTGGTCGTATATTAATCCATGTTTGCAAAAGGACTTTCTACAAGATGTCCGAGGATTGGATTTTGGAGTTAGTTATCGTGATTTGAGTAAGCAATATGTAACGCTAAAAATAGAGTTTGGTAACAAAGGATTTGAATAAAGAAGGGACCAATATTGAATGGCAATTCTAGTGAAGAATTTGGTAACAAAGGATTTGACTACTATAAACTTCAAGAACCAAAAACCATAGAACCATCGAAGGTGGTCACAAAAAACGCATAATACCCAGAAAAAGTATAAGAACTCAGATTAAGATAAAGCTCAAACTCATGAGATCTAGTGGATTTTCATCTGGAGGAAAAGACTGGAACATATAATTGAGAGTCTAGACAAGAGAGCATCAATTCTGGTGGCGAAATCTTGTCGAAAAAAGCAACAATAAATTGTCACACCCCTACGAAAATTGAAGCATCCAACGGATTACCGCAACAAAGCAAAAATTTGACCAGATATTACAAACTACTATGGCTATCAATGACAGTTCACTCATCATCTTCCTCATCATCATCGTCGTCATCATTACCAGCAGCAGCATTTAGTGCATTTAATCTCTCGATCAACTTGGCCTTCCTCTCCTCATAAGTTAGCTTCTTAAGGTTGTACCTGGATAACAAGTGATAAAAATAATTAGGCAATATGCAATAACATGATCTGAAAATACAGCAAAACAATTTAATATGTACAGTTGAAAAGAATCACATTCATATTTTCCTGTTCAAAAGTTTCTGGTGGCCAAAACCAATTTAGTTATCTCCCAGATAATGATTGCCAAGTATAATAGCATTAAAATAAGTCTTACCTCTTGTGCTCAGTTGGCTGCTTCTTTTCAGATTTCTTAGGTGTAGGGTCAGCACGAATTGCTGCATGAACCTTCTTGTACACCTCTTCAATGTTATCTGCCTCAATACCCCTCTTAATGTACTCACTAAAGTGAGATTGGTACTTCTCAGGCTCATCTTCAATCAAAGTCTGGATATAGACATCCAATAGTTAAATTAATTTGATCAAAGGAAGAGGAAACCTTCCAGTACATTCAAAAAAAGAAGGCGGATGTAGAAAAATCCAAATTAGCCCAAAGCTGGAAAAGGAAAATGTACATACCTGCATGTAGGAAGCAACATGGCCACCATAAATGTACTTGCGGTGCACTTCGGCATCAAGCTGCTTGCTGTCCTTGCTAAATCCAGCAAATCTCTTGTCACTGTGTGGGACATCAAGTCCACCATCCAGAGCTCCCTATGGCACAACAAATCAAACTCTTGAAGCTTAAGAACCAGACAGTAAACATACAACACAATCTTCTTATATAATATCATCTCTCAAGTAAGAACAACAAAATCTATTGCCAACAACAATCACACACATTGTCCAATTGGTCTACCTCACCCTAACAAAGCAGACAGTCATGGAACCATTCTTAAGAAAACTTAATATGAAAAACGCAATCTCTTGCAGGAGAAAAGATTGCATGAGTACTAAATACACAATTGTCTAAAACAATAAAACTAGCTTTATACCTTGAGGGCACCAAAAACACGGTTTCCAGTAGTAGTTTTGATCAGACCAACATCTAAAAGGGCACGGAAAGGCCTTCTGCTTTCAGCAGGCTCAACGGAATAATCCTCTCCTGTTGCCTGAAAGGACAAAATTGGAATGGAATTAGGACGATATATCATCAAAATGTAACTCTATGCACCAACAAACACATGCAAACAGAGCATATAAAAAAGGGTACCTCCACATTTCCTTCATACTCCTCGTCCAATTCAAGAGTCTTCAGAGCTCGACGGCTCAAAAGAAGTCCGGTGCAGTAAGCTGTCACATACCAACTTTTCAGAGAATTCTTATTACTAAGAGAAAAGGTTATTCTAGATTTATACTAACCTGCAGCGTAGTTGGTCAGCCCAACTTCTAGGCCATAATGAGGCAGCTCATGTGCATATGCAGCAGCAAGGACATGATCACCAGCAATGCTCGAAGACAAAATCTGGCAAATTATATCCTTATTGGTCTAATAAAGATGTTAAGGCTAACACTACATCACACATGATCGATCACAAGCACAATCACAATAATATGATAAACACATTAACAATAGCTACACTCAGTATGTTTTATCAATAGCGTGGGCTAAGAAAGCAAAAGTCCCCATTTTCTGGAATAAATGCATACACCAAGAAAAAGAAGAATACACATTTTTTTGACAGAAGACATAGTTAATTAACAGAGCTACAATCAGCAGTTCAATGTACTAAGGAATAAAGATTAAAAAGAAGTACTAGATAGCAATCTCTAGAGGGTAAAAAATTAAACACTACAGACATCAGGATACAAATCGCACAACAAAGCGAAACTTTGGAGTGTTGTACTTGTTTTTATCCTGATTGATCATGCGAATCCTCGCCCGATAGTCAGTCTTCCCCTCTAAATTGAGAAAAAACATCATGTTAAAATTAATCAAAAAGAAAAAAGAGCCCTAAAATCAGTTGAAAGAAACATATCATTGATCACTTACCTCTTCTTCTCTTGTACTTAACTTGGAAACGCTTGAAGTAAGCTTTCGATTTTTGGGCTTTGACGAAAACCTAAAATAGCAGACACCCATTAGCAAATACAATAACATAAATAAAACATTGACCGGTATCCATTTCCAGGACTCCAAACATATCCCAACACTATGAATAACCGCAAAAGCACAAGTACATTTCATCCACTGCCAGCAAACTCTAAAATAAGCCTTCAAATAACATGGGTAAGCAAAACTGAAATGCCAACTAGACAATAGCCTCGTATCAAATCTTGACCTAAAACAAACAAGCCGCCTCAGTAATAATGAGTTTGTGCCATGCAAAACCAAAATAGCCTAAAAGAGTTTAGGCCACACTGATAAAGACAACAATCTACATGAAAAATAATTCGACAGGAAAAGACAGCAATCTACCGTTGAGCTCATAAAGCTTACCATTTTCACCAAATTCCGGTGCGCTCCACAGGAGGGAGTCCGACGGGGAGGGAGGGGAGGGAGGGGAGGCAGGATTTACACAGACGCGGAAAAAGAAGATAAAATAGGGCAAACCCTAGAGCAGAGATGGGCCGATAGTAATTATTATTGGGCTCTGAAGATCCAAAATTATTGGGCTTTTGTGGACTATTCCTTGGCCTCTATTTTTTTTTCTAAAAAATTCTTTTGAATGGATTTTAATAAATTTTGCCAATCTATTTAAAATAATATTAATCTTATATATAATATGATTATATAATATATATGCCACATCATCAATCACGCTTATATGACATCATTATCCTTTTCTTTTTTATTTATCTAAAATTTGCATTTCTTTTTCCTAATTTGCATGTATTTTAAGTATTACATTTAAGTTTATTTGTATTATTGAGTATTTCGTAATTTGTTCGAATTTTTAAGTATTATTTAAATCAAACTCTCAAGCTATCAAATCTACTCATAATTAAATAGCAATTTCAGAAAAGGGAATGCTCCAAGTGTTAAACGATTTCTTCGAGTCTAATCTATATTATATCTTGAGGAATTGAAAGCTTGCCAGGCATTACATTATAATATTCTTAGTTGGAAACAACCAAATCCTGTAAATATAATATTCTTGTGTTATTTTTTTTATTTTATTCTTTGTATTGTGTGTTATTGAACTGTCATCACTCAGCATAAGTATACACTTCACAACATTGTTCTCGTGCAAACTTTCAATAGACGTCTTATACCGAAAAAATTTTAATAGTGACTAAAGTGTAAATTCAACTAAGTGCTCAAAGAAGTTTTTTAGTAAAACAAATTTAACCACCACATTTCGCACCATGATAGTTATTAGTCCAACTGATCTGCCGATCCAACTTTCGGTTTAATTCATAACTATCTCACTCTAATAGCCTTCCCTTATATACTAAGGGTGTGTTTGCTAGGGTTGATGAGATTAAGCAAAGATAAGATTATAATTCAGATAGTGTGTCTTGGTTTGGCTAGATATGAAGATTTCAACCGTGTGTTTGGTTGCCAAAAAAACAAAGGTTACCCAACTTTGTAAAACAATTAACAAGTCAAATTTACAATTTTACCCTCATTGGATTTGGGAAATTTCGAAAAAGCTTTACCAAGAACCCGCCGCCACCCGTTCTCCACCACCCACCGCCGTCCATCATCGTCTATCCCCCAACCACCCAGTACCGCCATTTTCACCCATGGTCGCAATCG
>JAYDZE010554219.1:0-13228 GCA_034509125.1 Monilaria moniliformis | reverse complement strand
GAGTAGGTATATTTATTTCAGGGACCATTTGAGTTGCAGAATCTTCTGTACATGGATAAAAACTAATGGTTCTGATCACACTGCTGCAACACACTCTCTCTCTCTCTTTCTCTCTCTCTCGCGCTCTCTCTGTCTATCTCTGAGCGTGTACTGTGCACATATTATGACTACTGCAGCAGCAGCTCTGTGGGCATCTGCTGACACTGCTGCAACTTTGCTGCCTTTATGGCAGCCCCTGCCTCTGACACCTACACGGAAACCCATAAACTAAAGGAAAAATTAAGATTAAAAACATCTTTCTTCATTAGTTTAGTGAGTGAAATAGTAGTTTGTTTTGATTTTTGCAAGAGTTGGTGTCTCAGTGGATGGATCATGAGAAGATTGTGCGGTTATTTCACTGCCTTTTTTCACTGCCAACTCCCATCCTCCCTCCTCCTGCAATGCCAATACTTTTACTTTTTTCAATCTCTCTTACTTACTTTTACCAGTATCCCTCTGTAAACACCCACTTACTATTTCACCTTTCTTAATTTGGCCTCTCTCTCTCTCTCTCGCACACGCACACGCATGAACAGCACTAGTGGTTGCGAAGGAGATGTACTAATTAAAGGTTATTCTGTAGTCACCTTTATCACATTGAATGAATATCACTTGAAAATGGTGCTTGGGTTCGTAAAATTACATGAGATATTTGAAATTTGTAGAAATATCAAGAAATCATAAAATATATATATTTACTTAGAAAAAAAAATTAAAATTGTGTCATGTTGCTGCATTTCTTCTTCTTCCCCATTCCTAAATTTTCTGCAGATGTACTTTTCACATAGAGCACTGTAAATTTTTGGAAAGTTTCCTAATGTACCTTCACTGGAAAATTTCTAGTGGATAAAGAAAAATGAATTTGTTCATCATTTTAAATAAAAATGAATTTGTTAATTACGACTTAGGTAATTTTCATAAATTTTAAATTTAAATAAATAGTAGCAAAGTTTTTCTAAAGATAGTATGTGAAGATGCTTTTACTGAAGAATCTATACATCATTTTGTGACTAATCAAATCAGTTGCAAACTCACCATCACCCTTTTTGCAACTAGGAAAGATGTTTTTTCTGATGCCCCAAAGAGACTATCACTATATTAATATCATTTTATATTCTAATGTCTCAACTTTTCATAATATTGCTTTAGTACATGTGAAATTACAATTAATTTCCACACAAATTTCTCAACCTGTCATCGATTTGATGATACGGATGTCTAATTGATGCCGGATTGAAAAATTGATTAGAGAAATTTGCAGCCCCGGTCGTGTTTTCAAATTCAGTGATCGATCGGTCAGAATTGATGTGTACAAGAAAATTTGAAAATAAACTTTGTGTTTATTAACTAGTAAGGCATAGTTATTAACAAAATCGATACTTTGTGTATTAAATTGTAATTTTGCATGTTTTAGAATACATTTTGAATTTCGGAAATATTAGGAGCTCTACACTTAATTTTTCCTTTTTCTTACAGTATTCATGGGTTCTACACTTATTTTTTCCTTCAATTTTTAACAACCGCAACAACATCCTTATCACTATTCACAAGTCTCATCTTTTATTTGTTTTATTCTTTCTTATTTTATATAATTTACAATTTTGAATATTTATTTATATATCATGTGGTTAGATATTTTGTGTATAATTAAAAGTACGAGATTTCATTAAAATTTAAAAAAATACAAAATATTTTGCTTATTTTGGAGACAACGTAAATTTGAAAAATGATTCACGTTGATTCAAAGAGAATGAAAGATTACAAAAAAATAAAGCAAAAAAGAAAATAAAAACAGAAAAACAAAAAAAATTAGAAAGAAAAAAGACAAAAAAAGTTGGTGCCTATGGGTTTCGGACCCATGTGACAAATTCAAAAAATCCACCCTTTAGCCACTTTTTTTACATTCATTCGATACAATAACATATACTCTCTCCGTCCACGAAAATTAGTCTCATTTTTCCATTTTGGTCCGTCCACCAAAAATAGTCCCGTTTCATTTATGGAAAATTTCTCACAATACAATACCTCTAAACATCAATTTATTTACAATTTATACCACTAGGATCCACCACCTTGTTTCTCTCAAACCACTTTTTCTTCCTTTCTCTCCTACTTTATCAACTATTTTTTCTCTCTCCAATCACTTTTTGTCCATATCTCTCTTACTTTATCAATTGTGCATTAAAACTCGTGCCGTTCACCAATGAGACTATTTTTGGTGGACGGAGGGAGTGTAATAAATCCAAACGAAGAAAAAAAAAGAAGCTGACAGCCGACATCAGTGGCAAAATAAGGCTCTTGAGCCCGCTATTGCGGCGAGAATCAGCGGGCTCTTTCCGGCAGTGGTGTTGGCCGCTGCCGATGCCCTCCAAGAAGGGCAAAACCGCAACCATTGCGGATAGTGTTAACAATATGGGTCCTGAATTCTGACAAAATAGATGTATAGCTCTGATACCTAAATTAATTGGTGAAATTTGCAATAAAAATTGACGTTGCTGCATTGTTCTATTCACCAGATTATAGTACAATGAAGTAACAATTCAATGTACATGGTCCTAGTTAGTTCAGAAGACAAGAGAGTCAATCTATTGTCTCATTTTCTTTGTCACACTCACAATTACTAGAAATAAATCTCCAACCTTAAATCCAATTTCTAATAAATATATTGTCTAAATGTCCATCCATTAACAGTATTAGTGCACTACGTATGTCGTCCCGCTTGACTTGATCTCGTATAGATATCTTCGACATCTTTTATTTTATTTGTAAATATTTACAATTATCCACAATTGTTCATTTTGAAGAAAAATGAAAAATATTAACAAATATTCTTACTTCCTTAAAAAAACTTATAGATGTTCCTAAAATAAATCATGAGAAATTGGGCTTGTTTGTGCTTAAGACAGAGGCAATTGCTTTTGCCTTCGTCTCTAATTTTATGTTTTCTGTGAAGCTTACATCATTGATACATTGAATTTGTCACGTCTTTAGGCCCTACTTAGCACGGAGGTGGGAATTGAATAATCATTCCTACATTCGTTCAATTTCAGTGTTGTAAAAATCGTTATTTCATTTGGAATTAACATTCTCATTAGATTAGAAATAGTTATTCATCTTCAACCTATGGTATTAGCCATTCATTTCCTACATTCGTTCTTTTTCGTGATGTTATTGTTTTTCGACATCTCTGCTCGGAAAATAAACGCTACCATCGCTTTGAAAATCAATAATGTGGCATACCAAACGTGTACCTTAAGGTTCATTTCAGTGAGAAATCACAATCAAATAGTCCAGTCTATATCTTTCTTCATTTACTATTTCCAAATAAAATTGACAAATGGTGGTCCTCAATTATCATTCTTACAAGACAGACACACAGACTTTGCAGAAATGCTTGCTTAGAGCACAAACAAAACATGTATTTCATTTTTCACCCTACCCAAATTTATTTAGTTCGATCAGCCTTTAATATTCATGGGTCCACTTGGTCAAAATGCCATCTTGCATCAACCTTACTTATATAGAGAGCTATCAAAAGTGACACGATCCGACCCAACAAACTGGCTCCGTTTGGAACCAGTCCGAAGGGCCAATTGGCCTGAAAAACTGGACTAGTCCGGCCTAGCCCGAATTCGACCCCTTTTGGCACCTCCTCAAATATATCATCTTGTATTCCATGCATAGGACATTATTTGAAGGAATGCACAATCAAGAAGCTCAAAATTATTCAATCCAAGTATATGATAGATTAATCTATAACTATTTTTGTCTGTTCAACTATCACTCAAAGTAAACGCCTCCTTCGAGAATAATGTTGTACATGGACGAGGTCCAAAAATGGCTCAAAACTTCACTAATAAAATACAAGATGTCTTAACATCTACCAAACTATACATTCATAACGTTTTCTCCACCCCCATGGCATATCTTAAGGCACATACATAACAGTTCTCTCGAACCTAAATTATCTCCCAACTGTAATAAGGGACCATCAGTTAAATAAGTCACCATCTTCTTCTATATGACAGACAAAATTTATGAGATAAATTGAAGGAAACTGTGGAAATTTTTAGTATGCCGCGGAACTTGCGTTCCAAGTATCGTGTTCCGATCCATCCACTGGTTGCCAGTCAGCACCGGGCGCGGCTTACTTTACACTATTCCTTCTGGAAGAAAGAGAGTATAAAATCCGTATGTACAGAGAAGAGCTGCGTGTCCAAGAAGAGCTGTTTGTCCAACATATAAGAATGAAAATCTTAGGCATAATGAGTTTCTATATAAGGAAAATCAAATAGAGATGTGATGACTGATGCCATGAACACATCAAAATAAAATGATGCACTTGAATTAGAGATTTTACCAACCTTCATGAAAGGGCGATTCCGACTGGGGAATGACTCAATGAAACTCTCTTTTAACAACAGCGATACCTGATATCAGTAATAAGAACACACAAATATTATATACAACTCTTTTTAGAAATTAGAGAGATGGTCAAGGAAGCGGAGAAAGACTAAAATCGACAATAGAAAAGATCAATGTTCGAAACATAGAAAAGATCAATGCTCGAAACATGACACCACATAGTTTACAATATCATACTATCATCATATTTGAGCTGCCAATATAAACAGACCTTATCATCGTTTGATTGAACATTAGTGATTGTGTGAGAACGAAGGTTAGAACAGAGAGAGTCCAAGTAAGACCGCAGGACTTCCAGAAAGCCTTTTGCAGCTTCAATCTGCATTGTCAGAGAAGTCAAAAAATGAATAGCAAGCTCTTCAAACAACAGTTGCAAAATCTGCCATGAACGTCACAAACTATCTACACCCAAATAATACAAATGAATCGGAAGTTGGCGAATGACAATAAGGGGGCTTTTACTGTGAGTGATAGGATAGGTTGATAAAAATAATTCAAGCTAATCCACTGTTTACTTTGATGGATTGATTAATTTTAAGCTTGTTTCACCATCTTATCTTTCAAATAATCAATCTTATTTTTTATCAATCCATCCTATCATTTAAAGTAAACGCCCAATAACAGAAAATTTCATTTTTCAAGTGAATTGACTGGAAATTGATTTAATTCTTTTTTATATTTTTAATCTTTAACCTTTGAAAGAAAATGCATTACATGTGTTACTTAGTCTTCTAGTGCAATATGACAAGAGTGTAATCTACCTCTCCTCAACCCATCAACCCACTAAAGAAAGCACAAATTTGTCGATGCCATGTCTATAACATGCATTAACTAAGTGACAAGAATAGTTCCTTAGTGCGACCAATGAAGCATGCAAGGTATAGACACAAGTAATTTTGATGTTGTCACGTTGCTTTAAAAAATGTGGTGCAAGTAGCAGAACCAAGCTTTATTTTAGGGTCAAATCTAAAAATGGGAAACTAACAAGCAATATAATCACCACCTGCACATCAGTGCATTCATAGATTGGCCTTTTCTTCCCCAAGTAACTTTCTCCAACCAGTTTCGCATGGTAGGGACTGAGGAGTGAGTACAGTTCTCTCTGTTGAGGTAGCTGTGGTAGTGACGGTGATTTCACCTATTGAGAAACGAAGGGGAAAAAGTACAGGATCAGGTACAGGCAGCAACTTTGGAGTGAGAACATCTCTAAGCAATAAATGCAGCAATGTTGGGAAAGAACATGCAGCATTGAGGAAATCTATAGCTTCAAAATGCATATGTGGTTCTAAATTGGTAAGTGTATAATTTCTTAGTTGAAGACTTGGTCTTAGTTTGTAGAACCAATTGTAGCAGAGGGGTATATAGATGGAAGGAGGTTCAAAAGAGAAATCATACGGTACCAGATCAACCTTTCAATGCTTTCGTGCATGAAATCTAATCAAGCAAATAGCTAGATCAATGGGCATAGGGTGATACAATTGGTTTACTAAACGTAGTAGAGTGGATACATTTCACAATAGATAATCATAGAGGCATTATATTGCAACCATGGAATCACTTCTCAACTGATCAACCTTGAATGACAATAAGTTCCACCTGATTTCTATTTGCATCCACCACAATCGTATTTGTTAACTTTGCCTGCAGCTCTGTTTTGTTCTTTACACCTACCTGCTCAAATAAACATCACATAAATAATTTCAGACAGAAAATAAATTTTCTCGAAGTAAAGCAAACTGAAGAGCATGAGACACTGACAAATAAATTCACCATAAGTGTTACATTGAGAAAATCATCGGAGACTCAATTCGGAGGTCTAAATTGATAAAACGTAAAGAACAAATACAAAAAACTCACTATGTATGGGACAGGTGCATCCAGAAAGTCCAGCATGTCATTTGGAAGTACCTGCAAATAGTTTTGTCAATAAACATATCCATGAAATAAACGATTTTATGATAAATAACCCAAGAAAAAGAAACAAGAAATTACCGGCATTAACAAGCTCTGCCACTGATAAGGCCGAATTAAGGGGATAATTGATAGAACTAAAGCAGACAAAATACCCTGCACAAGCAAGCAATTAAGTGCATCAAACTTGGTTTCAAGTACCAACACCAAAAAAAAAAAAGTTGGAAACATAGGCGTATGGAAAAAAATGAGGATTAGGAATATGACGGAGCATGTTTTCCAGAGATTAAGCTTATCACAAGACAATTCTCAGTATGTATCTATAGACATACCAAATTTGAACAGACAATGACAATCTGCTTCTCTAGAAGGGCTCCTGCAAATAATGTCAACACCTATAAAAGACGACATATAATTAGTTCTACAAACAGCATATGTTAGTCCATCCACAGGCATTGAAAGAAAAATTCCTATAAAATTATTAGCTAACTGCATATATGGGGTCCACTTATATGCACATGCTGTGTAATTCCTAATCTTGAATCACAAGTTGATGCAAGATAACAATTGCAGTATAATGAAGGACATGCAAGCACATATATCAATGTCTCATAGGCAAGAAGAAGACTGCTACTACCCAATGGAGGTGGACTTACATGCTCCAGTCTTAGGGTACCACATAGGCAAGCGATAGCCCACACTGATAAAGCAGCTGCCTCCTCTTCCACAATAAGTGCACTGTGGGCCTTCATAGAAGAGTATATAATAGTAAATGAAACATTACAAACAATAAAGCAGAAAATAAATTACATAAACAGGGGACAACCCCTTGAAGTCTTCAGTCATATTAAAACTTGAGGTTCTTTCTATGTGAGTAAGCGTAATAAATGATGCAACAAGGCCGCCCAAGCATACCTCAGAAAACTCCAAACTTGTATTGCAAGATCTCAAATCGATTGTTGAACCTGCAATGGGTAGAACTGATTCGTCGGGTCTATGATATTCTAGAGGATGAAGGTGATCCAGAGGGTGGAACGTAATTGTTGAACCACGTGCCGGGCAAGATAGTTGGTAATATTCACAAATTATTTGCAAGGAACCATTGTCGTTTGCCTGCGAAAAAAAAGTGTGTGAAAGGAAAGAAAACACTTCAGGAGGCATATAACATTATAAATGATATGGCAGAAATTACAAGACACTTCAGATCTTAACCTTTGCCCACTCAAGGATATCACTTTGTTCACTGAAGATATCTCGACCAGATGAACATGCATCTTCCGTTTCTGCCTCGTCAAAATCACATCTAAAACTCCTATCTTCACATGGTGATGCTTGAAAACTGCAGCAACAGATTACAAAACCTTTCTTAGCATTCTACAAAAGCAGAGTACAAAATCAATGATGGGGCTCATACTCCTCAAAACCAATGCTAAAATTATATTCAAGCATAGTGTGATCATATCATATTCTTCACCACTAGAAAGAAATCTAAGCATTTTCAAAGGATGAGGATATATATATAAATATTTGCACCAAAAGAAAAATATATACAACTCAAGAGCCAAACAACAGATATACCTGGGGGATGACTCAGAACTTTCACATTGTTGGTACCGCATGAATGGTAATACAGAATTTGGTAAACGTCTTTCTAATGACTGCTTGGCACTAAAATTGTCAGTAATAGGTGAATCAATTTCAACTGTCGGTTCTTCCCAAGAAGCTAGTTTCGCTATTTCGGGATCAAGAGGGACAACACTGCCATTAGATTCTTTCTTCGAATGGTTGTCTTGGTCTAGATTATGAAGTTCAAACTGAGATATAACATTAATTGGGCTCCCTGAGATAGAGTCGCTTGTACTTGACTCAGAAGCTTCAACTGCCCCATTTTGTGTGTTGGGTGATCCATCAGCCAGCGGTAAATTTTCTGCTTTCTCTTCTAATGTTTCAGCCATATCGCAGCCCACAGGTGAGTCTAAATCCAAACCATTTATCTGCTTCGTCAATCGTTCCAACCTATCTTCCGTAAAGATGCTAAAGCACAAAAGAAAAGTGTAAGAAACCGCAGCATTATGTGAAAAGATGTTAAAATACAAAAGTCAGTCTTGGATTATCAATATAGGTAGTTTCTAACAAAAAAGAATTTGAAATAGTGCATTAGAGAAAGTTTTCAGCAACCTATTTAACACGCCAAAATGCAGCTCAAAAAATGGAAGCCTGGAAAGAATGCAGTAACAACGACGTGTGGTCAAAATATAGCGGCTTCGACTTGAACAGGCAGGTTGCCCATCAGAAATAGTGGAGATCAATCCTGACGGCTTTTGTATCATTTCTTCAACCAAAACACAGCAACCATAAAGAGTTGAAGAATCAGCAACCTGAATGCAGAAAAGAAAATAATGAACATCCGAGTAAAAATCAGCTAGTATAAAAAAAGAGGGTACACCACACTTTCGATAGAGAAAAAAACGTTGCTCAACATATTGATGCACCTTTCGAACAACATTAAAAGGCTGCAGAAGAAAAGAGAAATAAAGTTCACAAAGTGCTAATATTATCCCCTAGAGGAAAGAGGTCAAAGATGCTCATGTTTTACACATAAAATAGCCATATAAATGGATGACCCTCAGCAGGAAGGCAAAATCACTGAACCATACAACAAGGACTTCATTGGGCTAAGACTAAGAAAGTAACTCTGAATATGCAAGGTCCATACAGGCAAAATGTGAGAAGATAAAGGAACTCTTAATTGACTTCAAATAAAAATGCAGACAGTAGTTACTTATGGGAAACAAAACCAGCAGGCTAGAAAGAGCAACACTTGACACAACAAATTGTTACAACTATGCAGTAAAGTGATTAATGCTTCTTCCACAAACAACAAAGAGTCTGAGCACACAAAACAGTATGAAATATCATAGAAAAGTAAAATCGTCAAGAAGCCAGTTAAATGCTTCATTTAACAAACTTCAGAAAACAATAGCAATAAATATTTTCCAGGGTACCTGCAGCCGGAAGACAAATGACAAATCACTCTGTTTGAGATGCTCCTGTAAATAGAGTACCAGAGCTATTCAGAAGACACTCGGCAACATAAAAGAAAATGGAATCATAATGATGTGAGACTCCTGCTCTGTGATGATTGGGTCAATACAAAACATCAAGGGATAACTACAAAAGAAAAGGTTCCATAAAAAGAGTTAATTTAGATTTTCTTTTTTCTTCATTTTTTCAGGTTGGTATGGGTGAGGGAAGGCCATGGAAATAGATATATATACAGCCTACAATACCTCCCCTCCTCCTCTCCTCCAACCACACCCTAACGAAATGGAAGAACATAAAAATTAAAATTGGGAGGACAAAACCAAAAGGCTATGTGGAAGAATATTAGATAAGACTTCCCACAACAAACTGAACCATCATTTCTAAAACTACCATCTTCCATAATAATGACTTGAATATATTAGTATACAAAATGATCAGAAGTTTGCAAATTCAACAAAAAGCCTAATTAACTTTTAAAAACAGTTTGTATTTCAATAATTTTCTAACAAATTTTGACAAATTATTTTTTGTTTCCATGGCTTGCTTCTAAAGCTGACTTGATATGCATAAAATCAAGAACGAAGAAGTACCTGTCCCAGAAGTATCTCATTCAATTCACTCATTGATGGCGTCCTCTCAACAGCATTCACCTGTAACAAAGATTCAAAATTTACAAAATAAAAATTGAAGTATAGGAACAGATTGGCGTCGGCTAGATGCTGAAGACATGAGAGGGAAAATCCGAGAGGTGTAATTTATCTATGTCTCATTCATTTAAATTAGTCACTGTGTTGAGTCAACTGCAGCCTTCAAGAGACTGTATCAGAAACATCTGCTACATGTAACAGAATTCTGCAGGAACTTCTGTTTATAATGAAATAGCACCAGAAAGGGTTACAGATGCTCAGAATACATGGAAGAAGGGAAGTTGATGGCTAACAAACAGTTGATTTTATGTAAACAGATCAAAAACTATCATAACATGTACACCTGAAACAATATATTGATATATAGCTTAGGCAGACATTTGACATACTGGAGTAGAGAATCTTTCAGGTCAGACTAAGAATGACGCATACTTGTTTTTTAGAAAAATAAATAGAAAAATATCACATTGGTCTGAGTTAGAGTAAGCATCACTGATGCCAAAAACTGCATTGAAAAACTCGCCTCAGCCCTTCCTCACCCCTTCCATGACAAATTTCTGTACAACTCAAGTTTCCAGAAAAGATATACACACTGAGAGGCTAAAAAGTGCTATAGTTCACCCTACCTCTACTCCATTTGGAAAGCAGAAAGAAAGGAGATCCTTGTACTTTAGCGGTAGTTGCTTTTCTGGAGGATAAACAAACAAGACCTGATATACGCAGCAAGAGATTGTTTGCATTAATAATCATAATATTTCTCAGATATTACATTAAGACACAGCAAAATTTTGGCTAACCAAAAAAAACTATAATCAAAACCTGAGGCTCGAGGTTAGGTTCTATACGGCACTGATGCTGACCACCAAGTGCACTTCGCAATCTCCCTGAACCCTCAAATTTTCTAGCAAAGTACAGATTTTGGAGTGATTGAACATCAGAAGTAGGAGGAAGTCCAACAACCACCATGCTCTCAAAAAGCTTCGATGGCTCCTTCCATACTTTGTGATCCTGCAAACTTTAGTGACCCAATGATACACGAAAACTACAAACAAGTAACAAACTTCTCCACATACACCATAAGTCCATAACAGCACCTCTAGCCCTTTGGGTAGGGGAACAAGCACAATGACTAGGATAACATGACATTGGAACATACAAACTAAGATACAAAGATCTCCAAAAAAGTAGGATAAAAATTGGTAGCTTTCAGTAATCCACTGGGTATGAGCTTCTTCATATTCATATAATTTTTTTCCAACATAAAATTTAATCACATATCACTGTAGTCTATAGATAATCAAGCAAACTAATGAATTAGTAACTAATGAGAAGAGAACTCACCAGCATTTGCAATTGAAAGTTAGCCCACTGACGCTTTTGACTAGTTAGTATTTCTGGGTTGTACGGTCCGCTCTTAATTTCAGGGGGAGTGGATAGACCTTTCAACATTCTTGAGACCTGATGCTGAAATTTCTTAAGCTGGCCACCACTTTCATCTTTTGATGAATACACCACAGAAGGTCGTGGAGAACGAACAGCTGCCGCTGCTGCTGCAACAGCTCTAGCAACATCCTCGGTTGTAGGCATATAGAACGATGAGCTCCAACTAGGACTACCTGATTCTTCGCCTCTCTCCATGTCTCTATCAAAACCCTTTTCCTGCAAACAATTTTAGAAATCCATTCAGCACAGCAGTATGAAGGCAACTAAACAGCGATTACTTAAAAAAAACTTCAGATCTTCTAGAGAAGACGTAGCTTTCATTAACAACAAGTGTTAAATAAAAATAGGAATAAAAAGCAAAAGAGAACTAAAAGAAATCATCTTCTTCTCCTTATTCTATATTAAAAAGGCATGCATACTCTAACCTGAAGTTTACTAGCAATGTCAAATGGTTCTCTTTCTTTTCTTTTTTTCTCATTTGTAGATGAGAGCCAGACCAATATACTAATATCGTTTCACCTATCTTCTGTACCGCTTCAAATTCAGTATGATTACAATTATAACCATATTCCAATGAAGACGAACAATAGAATAACTTCACAGAAAGATAGCTCCTTTCACCACTTGACCTTTTACTCTTGATATACTTCTCAACTAGAAATTCAGATGGGGAATACTAATTCCAGTATTTAATCCAACAATTCATACTGAACCACCTCGATGAATCGAAAAGAAAAGGGAAAACAGAAAAGTAAAAAAAAAAAGTCATGGGATAAAGAAAGAGAACCCACGCGTATCTATCTGCCGCGTGCAACAATCTGACAAGAACAGGAAACTGAAAAATGAAAAATGAAACAAAAACCGTTAATTCGCTGATAATCACCTGATATGTGGATACAAACAGCTTAGAGCTCCAGAAAATACTACAACCTTCGAAGTGATTCCCGGAATTCACGAACAAGATCACAACTTTTTCCCCTCGGGCGCACCAACAAACAAATATAAAGCCGGATTCCACGAGATTTGAGCTTATGCCTCCCTTTTAAACTGAACTTGACCAAAATAGAAAAAGGAAGAAAAGGGAGAAAAAGGATCAAAATCAACCCCGCAAGGCAGAATGCCAAGAATTTCCAAAGTGAAATGAAAAATAAAAGGAAGCAAGAATCGCAAGCAAAGGCAACAAAACTCAACAGGCAAAAACACAAAATGGTTAACAAAAATAAAATATGTTTTGAACAAGGGCGGAAGAAAATAAAATCACCTTTATCATTAACGTCCAATTTATGATGCGGGAATAATATAAGAAGACAAAAGAAAAAACATCAAATCTCGTGTTGTGGGCTTTAGGGGTTGGGAGGCGGAGGGGAGACGGAGAGGGAGAGTTCAGGCGGCCATAACAAAGATGGAGAGAGAGAGAGAGAGAGAGCTACTTTTCTGGTTGGTTTTCTAGAAAAGGGACGAAAAAAATGAAGGAAAGTTGGAAAAGAAAACCCCCCTAACCACAGTGCATGAAATAATAATTGTTATAATCAGACTTTTTCACATATTAAATATGAATTTAATGTAATCAAACTGAAGTTGTGATTTTTGATTTTCATGTACGAAGAAATAATAACAAGAGAAAATGGAAGTTTATGATATAACTAGTGTTCCACCTGTGCGATGCACAGACATTTTATTTGCTTCATTTTTTTCTTCAACTGTGAATTAATTATTTT
>JAYDZE010554208.1:0-13228 GCA_034509125.1 Monilaria moniliformis | reverse complement strand
TTTATTGACCTTTTCGATTAAAAATAAATAAAACAAAATTTCACGTGTCACTTATCTTTGCCATTAAAATATTTAATCAAATGGCTCACAATTGTTTTTAGTTCGGCAATAAGGAAGTGTTCGGATTTGAACACTCCCTATATATATATATACATATATATGTGTGTGTGTGTGTGTGTGTATATATATATATGTGTGCGTGTGGGGGAGGGGGGCTGCTAAATCGATTGATTCTGTTAATAACCAAACCAATTTGTCAATTAACCGACTAGATTTCCCCCAAATTAGGAACTCAAACCAATACTGATATGGAATTGGTTAGGGGTTAACCAAAAATAACCGAAATAAAACTTGTATACTAACTTTAATTCTTACCATGGGCCATTTAGATCATCTGTGGGCTATATAGACCACGTAAGAATTAGACTCATATATGAATCTAAGTTTAAGAATTGTCCCTCTTTTTATTACACCACTCCCTCTTTTTCCTTTCTTTCTACAACCGATGTGCGATGAGAAAGAAAAAAAAAGAGCAGTGGGTGACAGGGATGAGAAAGGCGATGAGAAGAAAGAAGAAAGAATGAAAGAGCGTGTCAAGATTCGAACTAATGACCTTGTGGTTAGGAGGCAAACACTCTATCCATTGAGTTACATGTACGCTTTCAACATAAAAACTAACAGTATTATATTTAATTATTATTTAGATCATTTTTTAGGTTATTTGGTTATAACTTACCGATTATCGGTTACAACTGATAACTAAACTTTTCCTTAAATACCAACCAGAACCTAACCAAACACCAAGTTTCGGTTATTGGTTAACTGATAATCAGCCTTAATCGGTTTGGTTACCAGTTAACCGATAACCGACTAACTAAATAATCACCCCTATATACATATACTGTATTAATATTGTATTACTTTTATTAATAATAATTTTTTTCTAATAAATAGTTATAAATATGTTGTCATAAAATATTGTAAAGAATAATTACACTTTCACACTGCACTTTTACATGTCACGAAATTAACTAAACTTTCAAATGTCACTAAATTAAATGACCTGTCTTTATTTTTGTGATATGTATAATAACTACCCATTAACTATGTGTCACAATTTTATTTCATTATATTTATAATAGTCATAATTCTTCAAAACTCACTAATGGAACTTTTTGTTGTAGTGGTGACTTCACAAATTAGGTTATTGAACTACAAGGTATAGAATTTGCATTTGAATGAATCAACTGCAAAGTTTAAAACGCTTGAAGAAATTTAGAATCTATAGCCATTTTTTGCTTATGCAAAAAATGGCAAGTTCTACATCTAAAAAATATAATTAGATTTCAAAGTTTAAATGAAAAGATGAAGTGATTTCGATTCTCTCAATTCTTCTCTCTTCAGTGACATTCAAATTACGGAAGTTATATGCTGAGAATATCACATTCACGATGACATTATCATACTCAAACATACGGCAACCGAGCACTACCTACCGATATAAACATATGAAACAAAAAAATAGTTTCATGATACTGTCTACCTATGTCATGATAATGTCCCCTTAGTGTCATGACCTACACAATTTCAAAAAAATAAATATTCAAAAAGGATTTATTTCCTTTTTTTCACTGCTTAAAACTGCACAACCATAATGAACCTGCAGTTATCATCCTGTTCAACTAAATGTTTAATGGTGTGAGGGCAGAAAAAATCCAGTCAAAAAGGAAATTTCCCATTCAAACAGAAACATTAATTCCAATGCAGAGCAGAGGAAACCTTTAATGTTTGTGAGTCAAGGTAGATAAAGGTAACAAAAGATGAAATATGGGCACACATAAAGTTGCTAAATCATGGTCAAAAATGGGGCCATTGCCACAAATTCTGATTCCTCAGAAGAATAAAGGTCCCAACCCCAAAATTTAAAAATATATAGCAACAAATGACAATATTTTAATCACATATTTCTGTAGCTCATATTATTCATATGTTATATTTCATCTAATTTTTAAAGTATGATGTACCTCTTTCATGTGTTTTATAAGTTATTATATATGATTAGAATTATGCAGTGCGCAACTCGAATAGCTACAAATATTGCTCTTAATAATAATAAATAAATATAAACAAGAAAAGAATATTATGCTAGCATGAGAGAGAGAGAGAAGAAAGGTTATCTGTTGGCCTTCTCCCTAATCCCATTCCTCACTTTTTTGCCCTCTTGTGATGGTAATTTAGTGAGATAAAGGTAACATACTAAATGTATTGTTCCTCTCAAGGGCCCCTCCATATTCTCTTTTCTTTTGACCAAAAGGAATTTGCATATTGCCAAAGATTTCCCATTATCTTGTGAGTAAAATTTCGAGCACAATTTATAGGTAAGAAAATGACCCATGTATGAAAACGCAGCACAAACTAAGGTAAATTTTAAACAATCTTAACATGGAGTTACTTGTACTGTAATCCTAATCATATGCTAATGACTATAGTAAAAATCCATCTTTCATATCCCACATAAATTTGTGAAGCAAGTAAATAATTTGAAACTCAATAACACACATACAAAACAAATTAGGGGTCGTTGAATATACCGCCATACCATATTTACCGTATTAGAAAATATAAAAAAATATCAATTTTTCAGTATACCAGCATTTCTAACAGTATCCATTTTCCTGATATCGAGATATACTGGTATATATTGTTACCGCAGTATATTACGAAACAAGCCATATACCGGTACATACCGAAATACCAATATATAAGTATATATTGATATTGCGTTATATACCAAAATACTGTTATATACTGCAAAACCTATATATATTTATATTATTTTATATATTATTAGTGTTAAGATTACCAAAAAAAATATATAATTACTTATATTTATATATATATATATATATATATATATATATATATATAGATAATTAGAAATTAAAAAAATAAAATTAATATATAAAATATTATATTTTCACTAAAAATATTGAAAATTATAATTATAAAATAAGTTACAGAGATAAATCTAATTGTAACTTCAATAACTTATAAATTGACTTTGAAAAGAAAATAGATTGAACAAATATAAACTATATAGTTGAAAGATATTAAATAATATATTTAATATATAATATATTGATTATAGTTTATGGTATATTAATCTATATTACCATTATATAATGAAAAATGCTTACGTTTTACATACATTTGAAACTTTTGATAACGACAATCGAATGATTCCATATACATTATTTATATTTATCAAACCTTAATATAAAATTCCATATTAAAATCATAAAATGGATAATTAATGCAATGGGATATAAGTCTGTTGAATTGAAAAAATGATTACTTGATCTACTAAGTCATTTTCTATAATTATGATTATAATTATAAAATAAGTTGCATGATTAAATATTTATTTTATTTTGAACTTGTGATAGTTTATTAGAATTTTTTTTAAATTAGAAAGTTATTATATTTGTTAATGTTGTTCGGGATATTGTCATGCATAATACTAAATTATTAAATTGGGTTTTTGATATACCGTCAAATTTTAATAATTTTGATATTATCGGTATAATGATAATTTCGGTGTACCGGTAATTTTGATTTATCGTAAAAGTGCATTGAAAAAAGGTACAAAATCGGTATACAATAAATTTTATATCGAAATTAAGATATATTGAAATATAAGGTAAGGTAACGGTATGAGATTTATACATACCAAAGATAAGATAAAATATGATGATTCTAATAAAGTATAGCATACCTTAACACTCCTAAAACAAACCAGAGTAACAAAAACAAAATCCAACACACACTATTTAACACCAAAATATACATGAATATTCATTACACATATTTCAATCTCATATTTTATCTTATTGGGACACCCACGATTTTAACACAGTACAAAGATGCACCGACAAATAAACCATGGAATTGAATTTTTTTTCTCAAAAACCTTAAATTAGTAGTCCAACGAGTACTTTTCTAGTCAAGAAGCTTAATTCTTCCTTTGTTTTTATTTCCCACACCTAATTAACCTTTTTATTTATTTATTTATTCTTTTTTCTCCTATATTCTCCTC
This sequence comes from Monilaria moniliformis, assembly GCA_034509125.1. Lineage (NCBI taxonomy): Eukaryota > Viridiplantae > Streptophyta > Magnoliopsida > Caryophyllales > Aizoaceae > Monilaria > Monilaria moniliformis. The sequence continues at coordinate 9,132 of JAYDZE010554208.1, read as the reverse complement.
CCATCAAATGTTCCCAATAAATACCCACTCACTATTTCACCTTTGTCTCCTCTTCTCCATCTCTCTTCTCTCTCTCTCTCTCTACACACAAAGACAAGATGATGATGAGCAGACGAGTGTGTTTCAGCCCGGAAGCAAGCATCTACACCAAGCACGGCGGCAAAGTTGGTGAAGAAAAGAAGGTGATGATGAAGATATGGGTGTTTAAACTCTCAAAAGGGTCGAGAATTTCAGTGGGGGGTTTCTTCAAGAACATCGGAGAAAAGGTTTCGAGAGCTCTGCCGCCGCTGGCGGCGGCGGGACGCCGGAGATGCTCGTGCAAAGTGTCGTCGTCGGCGAGTTTGGGCAGATCACGATCATATGCCGAAACGCTTGATTCTCAGAGGGCTGAAGCCATCGAAGACTGCATCGAGTTCTTGAACTCCTCTTCTTCTTTGCAAAGATCTAATTCAGTTACCAGCTCTTGCTAGAAATATATTTTCTGTACAAATCCAAATAGAAAGGAAAAAAAGAAGAAGCAAAAACATCCTGTTTTTTGCCTAGGTTGTAATAACATGACGTTTGATATTTTGTTTTTTGTGAGAATTTGTTCAAGATATATAATTATGCTTTAATTAGGCATGGAAGGATATATAGCTGCTAGTTTTCTACCGTGAGGGAGATGGAATGGTGTTTCGTGATTGTTAAAGGTCGGACGTGTTTGAGAATTTGATGAGTAAAGTTGTCATTGAATTGTGAAAATTTATTGGTCGGGACCGGGAGCAATTAATTTCAAGAAGACAAAAGCTGTGTGCACATCATGTTTTATTATTAATTTATTTCATAATTGGGAAGTAGTAATTTGAATTACAGTACGGCCGTCCACAATAGCTTATGAAATACATTATTATTTGGATTTTTTTAAAACAAAAACAACCAAAACTCTTTCCTATCTCTTCATTCATGTGACTAGTCAACTAGATAAAGACTGAATGATTTAATCTTAGAATGTGTCTGCTGGAATGGATTTAGAATTGTAATTTTAGAAAATTGAATTTGAAGTTATAATATTTTAATTCAATTCTAAATTATTTATTTGGTAAAATTAAGTAATTGATATAGAATTATATTTTAATTCTAAATCTTTTGTTTGATAAGTCAAAAAATTAACCAAAATTTAATATTAATTTTTAATTGAATAATTTATTTTATTTTTTATTTATATACATTATATAGCATTTAGAGTATGTGTATGTGTGTGTGTTTGTGTATGTTTTATTTATTTATAAATCTGGCTTTAAACAAATCCATCACATCCTTCTATAAATATGACCTACATTATCTATTTTATATAATCCAAATACATATTCGCATGCATTAGCTTACGGTTAGTTCAGTAAAAAATTAAACCGATAAACCAAATAATTATATTATCATCAAATAGTAAAGCACAAAAATTCTAAATGAAGTGACTAAAAATTTGATATAATTCGAAAATTAAATGGAAAAAAAACTAAAGAGAGAGGAAGGTGATGTGATGTGTTTGTGTGTGTTGTGTGTGTGTGTGTGAGAGAGAGAGAGAGAGAGTATGCCTGAGAGAAAAAGAAGGGTGTGTGTATGAGACAGAGAAAGAAAGAAAGGGTATGCATGAGAGAAAAAGAGGGGTGTGTGTATGAGAGAGAGAAATAGAGATGGTGTGTAGGTGTGTATAAAAAAGAGAAAGGGGGTGTGTATGAAAGAGAGAAAGGGGGTGTGAGAGAGAGAAAGAAAGTGAGAATGTGTATGCGTGAAATAGAGCACATATTAGGGATATGAAATACCAAATATTCTTTTAACTAAAGAATTCATATGGATTTGGTGAATTTGAATTTGGAATTCAATTCCAAATCAAAATATTTTTATGGTACCAAATAATGAATTAAGAATTGGTGGCTCTAATTCCAAATCCAAACTCTCAATTTTATGGTACCATACACATTCTTAGATAGATTTTCAACTAATGTGAAAGCTACTGAAATCATACCCCTCACCTCAAAAAATTAATTTTATGACATGATAATTATATCTGAGATTTTGTTTTGGAGTTTCATGTATTAACCATTATTGAAAACCTGCATGTCCTACCTTCAATATGCAGTGGGTATTACGACCCCTCCTTCCTATACAATTCAGGTGAGACAAACTAAAACTCATAGAAGCATTAGTAGAATTCTAACCTGATATATTACCACTAGGTCGTTCCAAGGGAACAAAGTTTTCATTATTTGTCCACAAAAGAGTGTAAGTAATCCTATAAAATATTTATACATTTCAGTAAATCATTTTCTTTAGCTACGCGCAATCACTACCATAGGTGCATACGACGTATAAAGTATGGACAAAATTCAGATGGACTTCTCTATCGTAAGGTCGTTTATCCACCATCTAGGCCATCCCCAAGGGGCTAAAATCTTGAAAAGATTGACAATACTAATAGTTACATGTGATGGTACGAAATTTCCAGAAAATATCAAGAATCACTTCCTAATTTAAATCCATCATACAGCATCCACTTGTATGCATAATTTTCATCTAACAAAGATGATTTCTCATGGATCAAGGGAAAGTTTTTCAAGACCTTGAACTCCATGGCTGGAAGCCTTCTTCATCTCCAAAGCTTGCCTGTACGGGGGCGCAATAGGAGGTTGTACGGGATCTAAGCTCTGGTACGACCCATCTGCACACTTCGGAAGTGGATATGAACGATCTGAGTCAAACCCATGAGGTCACCACATGCCAGAAACGGGATATACACTTTGTTAGGCCCTTCGAGCCACCCGCTGCTGCAATCTGTTTGCGAAATTTATGGACAGAAGATAGAGTCGAGGCAAAAACAAAATATGTTACTACACTGTTTGGGGTGCAGGCTTTTTGCAATATGGAAATTTCGATGGTTCATTCCTCTCAAAGAATCACAACTACCTCACCCTTTCTGGTTCTACATAACTTTTTTGATTCGTGTGTGTGTGTGTCCGTGTGTGTGTAGAGTTTCATTCTCAAATAGTACAATGATCCAACCTTTGTCAAGTATTAGCATCTCAGCAAAATGTGATATGGTGAATGAGTTTTTCATAATCATGGACCTTCATTACGTGCAACGGGACTCCATAAATTAGATGTAGCAACGGGAGAAGGGGGGAAGATGGAAACAAAAAGTTCCAAAATGAGCGAAAAAAAGGGTTAATAATAGTGTCTCCTCAAGCCTTTTTGCTTTAAAAACCCCCAATGTTGAAAAAGTTCGATTTATACCTGCATTACACAATCAAAAGTCCACCTATAAACACCTACGAATCCGGTGAGGAAATTCATCATTCTGTCACCGAATTCTGTAATATAGGGTATGGATCGAACTTTTTTCACTTTTGGAAAATACTGAACGTTGGGGATACAAACTATGATTAACCCCAAAAAAATGGCATCAGAATTACCTAGACCATCAGCACCAGAAGGACTACCGATTTTCTCCAGGAGACGGTGCAAATCTTTGTGGTTAAATCCATCAGGAGGCGAGTAATTCTCACAGACCACAAAAGCCTCTGTACAGGAAACCGAATAAAACATTCAAATAGCACGAAGATGCAAGATTGAGGCTTTATTTTCTATATTATAGTTGATCATATGTCGGACATCATTATTCTCTGAAATGTTAACAATTCAAGATTCCATAATGACAATTGATAGGAAGGTCAGAGTAATGCTGAAAAATATGAAAAAGAAAATTGAACTGAGAGCATTTACACTGCAGCCAAATCAGAAGAAGAATCGGACATCAGTAGAGAAATCAGGAGAACAGATTACTAAGCAGAAACCAACACGATTGAATTGTGAGCTATACAAGTATAACCCACCTGACAGTAAAGGAGACTAGTATGTTTCCCTCGAAATACTTTTGCGATAAAATTTCCACCTCTCATAAGTATGTGTGTAACTATCGTCAATGCCTGCGAGTATGTTCGTGTTAGAGGAAACGCGAATGAAGACAAACTGTTGCTGAAAGTACTCAACGAATTTGCACACCAACTGTTTGAATAAAACACTTGAATTTAATTGCAAAACCATAAAAGAACAGACTCTTACTTCGATCCTCCACAGAGACCGATAACAACTCTGGACTCTCTCTACTCTCTCAAACCTCAAGAGGATTTATTTATACTAATCAAAATGACTCCTACTCCTAATCAAGAAAGGAAAAGGAAATAAATATATAAGATAACTATGGAATTAAATAAAAGATCCTAATCTTGATAAACTAGGAAACCCTAAGTTAATCTGGGACAGTCTATCACATTGCATGGTCCTCAGCGATACACTTTCCATTCTTGACTCTCACGCGGCAGACGAGGCACGTATGTATCAATTACTCTCGTGGCGGAAATTATCCCCAACAAAATTGTCCACATTCAACCACATTGCATCATCGTCGTCCAAACCTTCCCACTTGACAAGCACTTGATCGACGTTAACACCATTGTCAACTACCGTGCGGCGAGCTAATATTGATTCCGGACGTTGGCGGAAGCGCGAGACGATACACCTCAGGGCCTATTCATACTTCGTCCTTGAGGTATGCAACGATTACATGGAGTGTTTTTGGAGGGCGGTCGTGCTGAACATGAGTCCGCAGCGAAAGCAAGTTCCGGCGACAATATTTGTATTCTTCGTTGGACATGTTTCGAACACGACGTGGGTTACGCAGCCCGGGCGGCACGGAAAAAGAAGTCCTTGATGGTGGTAGCGCCCGGACAGGAGCCAGGTTTGGGTGTGATGGCAGCGGGTTGGAGAACTGCCGTGGTGTGTAGGCGCTCGGGTTGGAGTGACCGTAGGAGCTCGATCCACTTGGCGGGTTGGACCGCGTCGGTGTAGCTCGTGTACTCGGATCCTTGATCTATAGCCGTAGATGGGGCATGAGGCCACCGAGAAAGAATCCAAGGTAATGGCAATCGTGGAGATCAGGTGGCCGAGCCAAGCGTGCTTCGAATGCGGCAATGTAGTCGTCTTATGACCCTTTTTGGCAAGTGGTGTGGAGCGCCTCATAGCCATCACGTGTCAGGCTATTTCCGAATCGTTGGAGCAACTCGTGAGTGAATTGAGGCCATGTGAGATACCGAAAACGACGAAGCAAGAGCTGGACCCTAGGCATCGCGGGGCCGGAGAGGGGCGATGAGGGCAAGGTCGACATGTTGATCCATCGGCATTTTGTTGACCATGAAGAATTGTGTGGCACGAGCGAGCCACGACAACGCGTCTGTGCCATCGAAGGATGGCAGAGACATGGCAGGTTGGGAAATCATGGTGGGGATGGAGTGGAAGGCGGGGTCGTCAAAGGGCAGAGTTGTGTGCCCAATGGAGGACGCGGATGCATGCGGCTGGATGTTGTCGGTTGAAGTAGGGGGCAGGCGTTGGACGACAGGGTCATCGAAGGGCAGACTTGTGTGCCCAGTGGAGGACGCGGATGCGTGCGGTTAGACGTTGTCGGTTGAAGTAGGGGGCAGGCGTTGGACGACAGTGCTAAGCACGGTGGATATGGATTTCAATTCTTCGCACGGTGTCAAGCCTGATGGATTGGTCTTCAGAGGCCTTCTCTAACACGTCGAGCCGTGCTTCAATGCTCCGTGTCGAATCCATCGTCACCGCACCAATTGCGTTTTCGCGAAACTCTTAAAGAGTATGAACTTTAAATTTAAACATGCTGAATTCAATCATCTTCTTCATCACTTAATTCAATGTCATTTTGTTCCTCGTCCTCATCCGACCCCGATTCTAAATTGTTGTAGAATTCTTGTTCATCTACTTCACTAAATAGATGAAAAGTCATCTTTGCTTTTACTATTTAAAAAAAGGGTGTCCTGCTTTTAAATGCTGTTAATAGGAATTGGGAAAATGATGGTGACAGTTTCTGCAGTGCAGAGTGCGTCAGACAAAAGTATGGATGGATGGATGGCAGACTTGCAGGGCGGCAGACAAAAGCGGCAGACAAAAGTATGGATGGGTGGCAGACTGCAGAGCTTGTAGGGCAGAGTGCACAGAGCGGCAGAACTTCCTGCATACAATACACAACATTATGTGTGGCAGGCATTAAATAGTAATTACTTTATGAATTTTTTCCAACCTAATCCTATATAACTACACGTCTCCTTCCTTAAATTATCTAAACCTAGCGCGGAACCCACGCCACCAACAAAGTGCACGCCTAAAAAAAAACGCCCGCCTCCTGGAACCCCCACAGTGCGCGCGCCTCGAGACGTCTGGAGCCGCAATGCTATGAGGCACGCCTCAATGCGTGCGCCTCTGGCGCTTTTTTAAACACTGGGCTAGGCATCGCTTCTTTTAGTCTAGGCTAGTGTGCACACTGGACAAAAAAGTAAGGCTGACACTGCTCCTATTAAATATAGCAGTCCATGTTGCGTGTGCATCATACGTAATAAGGCATGCATGTCTTATTGCGTGCGCCTCATCCCAAAAACCGCACGCCTCATGAACCCTATAAAAAACGTACGCCTTGTAACGCCGGGTACCGCAAAGCAATGCCTCATTGCGTGCGTCTCTATCGCTTTTTTAAACCTTATCTTTAATTATTGTTTAGTTGTTTATTATAATTAGAAGTCTTGTTAGTAGTAGAGTTTGAGTATGTTTTGGAGTCTTTATCTTGTTAAAGTTTTAGTTCTAGTTGGAGTCTTTTACTAGAGTCTATAGATAGGGTTTAAGTTCTTAGTTTAAAGTGTCATGAAATTTAGTAGAGTTTTGCTAGCTTGTGCTGTGTGTTGCCGACAATTGCCGTGTGTTGCCCTCCTTGGAGTGTGACCTTTTCAAAGACGTTATCTTGTTATCGTATTTTTAATTTAGTTATAATATCATTTTGGGTCTTTTTCTGTCTTCGTTTGGTGGTTTTGTTGTGTTTCCTATTCTCTGCAGTCAAATATCCATTCCCCTACCTTTACTCCTAACAAATTGGTGCGGTGAACGATGGTTTCCACACAGATCACCGACTCTCATCTCGATGGTTTGGAGAATGCGGTAGACGAGCATGCTCGCTTGCTCAAAACCCTCGAAGAGAGCCAATTACGGATGAGGGATGACTAGCGGCACATGAGGGCCGTCCGTAGCACATGAGGGACGAGATGCATACAATTCTACCCTTCCTCAGCAAACCGTACTAGTGCCATCCAGCCTCACTGTTCCACCGCCACCTGCTACACCACCTACTACACCACTGTCTCTTCCGAGGTAATGAATTTCTCTACTGCCCTTTGCTGTGCCGCCGCCCCCCTCGATGCTCCGCCTCTACTATCACCAGTCGTCGCAACTCCATCCGCTGTTGTGATAGCACCCCTGCTTCCGTCCAGTTCTCCACCCCCGCCCCTGCCGCAGCAGCAGCGGTTCATTCCTGCGCTCTCGAACCCGATGTTCTGCAGCCACTGCTACCGCCACCACCCTAGTTGCAACAACACCTAAGATGCCCCCTCAGCTGTCTGCTATCACTGCCGCCACAACGTTTTTCTCCCACGATGTTCCTTCCGATTTTCTCCGCATCTCCGTTCCCATGCCGTTTCCGCTGCCGCGGGCCCTCTCTCATGTTTGTGCCCTCGTGCAGTACATTACTCTTTGGTGCACCTTTCGGTTGTGCGCGCTGTTCCGTGTGGTCAAGCATGAGTTCAAGCCCCCTTGGACGATTTCTACGCCAGCCTTGAGGGTAAGGCTGTTTCGACAGCGGAGTATTGATACGAATTGTCTCCTACACATAGCTGTAGGAATAATCTTTAATTATTGTTTAGTTGTTTATTATAGTTAGGAGTCTTGTTAGTAGTAGAGTTTGAGTATGTTTAGGATTTTTTAGCCGTTAGAGTTTTAGTTCTAGTTGGAGTCTTTATAGAGTCTATAAATAGGGTTTAAGTTCTTAGTTTAAAGTGTCCTGAAATTTAGTAGGGTTTTGCCAGCTTGCGCTGTGTGTTGCCCTCCTTGGAGGTGTGGTCTTTTCGAAGGCATTAACTTGTTATCGTATTTTTAATTTAGTTATAATATCATTTTGGATCTTTTTTTGTCTTCGTTTAGTGGTTTTGTTGTGTTCCCTATTCTCTGCAGTCAAATACCCATTCACCCCGCCTTTACTCCTAACACAAAGATTGTTACATATATAACACAACAACTACTCATCATCTGGTTTATCTTTATTCTTTCACAGATTCCTTGTGAATGATTTATAATATATATCATCATGGTTTCATTGATTTCGTTGGGATTACTTTCAGCTCATCGCAATGATCATCTATCTGCATCGCAAAAGAACCTCAATCTGATCGGAAGAGAAAGAAGGTCACGAAAAAAGAAGACAAAGCTGCATAAGAAGTGCTCCATATTGCTGATCCCTAACCTGGAAAATTTTCATGTTTAGGTCTACATATATAAGCTTTTTTGCTTGACGGACCTCGTCCCATTTGGAACAAATGGGGGAGACACAGAAAAAACAAAGTAAATGTTCGACATTTAAAGGGAGAAAATCAGCAGAGGGAGACAATGTTGATGATGACACCCATTAAAGCTAAGATGGTTGTGGAACAGCACCAGCAAATCCATTAAACAGCCAGGGATATTAAATTATTAATCTTGTTATTTATAGGTTATTTTTACTCTTCACATTTCCATTTCGATATGGAAAGTAGTGGTCTATATCTATAATGGACTGCTAGGGGTGTTTGGGCAAGATTTTGTATATCCATGATGATATTATATTATTAGATCATATTGTGTAAATTTGATGTTTGCTCATTGGGACACTTTCTGTTTCTGTTAAGAAAAGGAGCTGAAATGATGTCGATTTGCTAAATATATTAGATTTAATTTACTAAAACGTCAATCTGTGTTGTAATTGCCAAAAATTGAAAATTTTGTATGGAAATGAAAATCAACCAAAATCTGTGATTTGCAGAACAATTGTCGAATCTTGGTTGGGCCAGGCTCAATCTTGAGCAATTTTAATCAGGATAATATATTACTACATGACTTAGTTGAACTTAAATAAAACTAGTATTCCACCTGTGCAATGCACAGACATTTTATTTGCTTCATTTTTTTCTTCAACTGTGAATTAATTATTTTAGATGGAAAATAATTTTATTA